>JAQQSW010000911.1:0-25350 GCA_028646575.1 Pseudocheirus occidentalis
AGAACATTCCTTTTCCTGGAACAGGGTGGAGGGAGAAGGCTCTTCGTCAGGAGAAAACAAGGCCAGGCTGGAGCTCTTCACTCACTTAAAGAATTCTGTATCTGAGGGGTGACTAGGTGGAGCAGTGAAAAGAACACTGGTCCTAGAGTCAGGAGGATCTGACTTCAAACCCGGCTTCAGACACTTAGCACAAAAACTAGCCATGTGACCTTGGGCAAGTCACTTAACCCTAATTGCCCTACCTTCCCCCTCCAAAAAGAAAAAAAAAAGAATTCTGTTTCTGAGAAGGGCCTAAGAGACCATCTAGATAATCACCTCTCCCCCCAAGTCATTTTACAAGTGGAGGAAAACTGAGGAGGCACAGACAGGAAGCAACTTATCCAAGGTCACAAAGACAGTGAGTGGCAGAGCTGGGATTCGAACCCGGGTCCTTGTGAATATAAATCCAGTCCTTTCTCCATCATACTACACTATCTTGTACTTAGTCTGAACATGGCCTCTGTTAAAAATGCCTTTTTTTCTCATGTACCTATCTTCTAAGGAGGTTAACATCACAGGAAGACGAACTTCAAACACATTCTAAGAAAGAGCTTTTGAACAGTTAGAATTGTTTGACAATACAGTAGACTGCCTTATGGAGATAGTAAGCTCCCTGCTCCTGGACATTTTTGGGGGGCAGAGGCTGAATATTTGTCAAAGACACAGAAGAAGAGAATTCAATAAAGCAGGTACTGGGTTGGACTAAATGACCTTATCTAGGGTTCATTCCAACTCCAAGATCTAATTGATGGGAGACCCGGCCTTAGACCAGGGAAATCTGGATTCACATCCTGCCTCTTGGATGTGCAGGTCACTTAACCTTCTCAGTATCCCCAAGCAACTTTCTAAGATGACGAATTATAGATGATCTACTGATCCTACTCTGGTGTAGGGAGTTTCTACCATGACGGTTCTTTCCACTGAAGAAATCACAGCTCTAGACTTTTTTTTATGAAGGGAAGATCATAAGGACAAAGATAGATAACCACAGTCTGGAGAAAAAAAAAACAAACAAAAATGAGGAACAGAAAAGGGTGGAGATAAACCTCAGATGATGAAGTGAAGCGAAGGGGGTAGTACTGGGACTACCTAAGATTCACAATAACCCAAGGTTACGCAGAGAAGTCATCTTAAGGTTGGGAAGCACCATTATCTTCATCTCTAGCATTTGTATAGAACTTTAAGATCTGCAAAGTGCTTTACAAATCTCATTTTATCCTCACAATTCTTCACACTATTATAACACACAAAAACCTTGGTGCTATTTTTATTTACAGTTTACAGATGGAGGAACTGAGGCAGATGGCGTTTAAGTACCTGTCACACAGCTAGTAAGTGTTGCATGTGACTAAGTGAGCTTTATCAAGGCTAACTCCTTTATTTGTTCAAGCCATCGTATTCCATCCTGTCTTCTCCTACAAAAGCCCCGTACGCTCTCTCTGCTCTCTCACTTTTCAGTTGCTTCCTCTCTACTGGTTCGTTTCCCACTGCCTACAAACATGCCCGTATCCAGCCTGAAAAAAAACCCTCACTTGATCCTTCCGTTTCATTCTCTACCGTTTCTTCCCTTTATAGTTAAACTCTGTAAAAACGCCATCTACAACAAGCGTCTCTGCTTCCTCTCCTCTCACTCTCCTTTTACAATGTGGCTCCCAACTTCATCATTCCACCAAAACTGCTCTCTCCAGGGACCTTTTCTTGATCCTCTCTCCTTGACCTCTCTGTAGCTCTGACACTCTCTCTAGGCTTTCAGGACATCATTCTCTCCTCGTTCCCCTACATTTCTGACCAGTCCTTCTCTATTCCTCCTCCAGATGACACCTTCTACCTAGAGGTGTCCCTCAGGGTTCTGTCCTAGGCTCTCTTCTTCTTCTCTACCACTTCACTTGGCGATCTCATCAGCTCCCATGGATGTCATTACCATCTCTATGCTGATGATTCTCAAATCTACCTTTCCTGTCCTAGTATTTCTGCAGACTTCCAATCTCATATCTCCAAATGACTTTCAGTCATCTTGAACTGGATGTCCAGGAGATGCCTTAAACTCATTATAGTCAAAACAGAACTCGTTTATCTTTTCCCCAAATCCTCCCTACCTCCTACCTTCCCTGTTATTGTAGAAGGCAACACCATTCTCTCAGTTCCTCTGGCCCATGAGCTAGGAATCATCCTGGATTTCTCACTCACTCTCACCTTCCTATCCAAGTTATTACCAAGGCCCGTCAATTTCACCTTTGCCCCCTTCTCTCCTCTGACACTCCCCCTGCCACCCCGGGCAGGCTCCCATCACCTCACGCCTGAACTATCGCAACAGCTGCTGGTGGGTCTGCTGGCCTCAAGCCTCCCCTCACTCTAATCCATCCTCCATTTAGCTATCAAAATGACTTTCCTAAAATGAAGTTTCGATCACGTCACCCCTACTCAATAAATTTTACTGGCTCCCTATTGCCTCCAGGAGCAAATATGAAATGCTCTGGGATTTTAAAGTCTTTCATAACCTAACCTTCTCCAGCCTTTCCTGTCTTCCTACACTTTACTTTCTGACACAGCTCTTCCCCCCAGCAGCAGCTGCCTCCTAGCTGCTCCATAAACAAGACACTACATCTTTTCACTCCTGGCATTTTCTCCAGCTATTCTTCACACCTAAAAGTGCTCTCACTCCTCTGATCCTCTACTGACCTCCCTGCTTCTTTCAAATCCCAACTAAATTCCCACCTTCTATATCTTCTTCAACTTATCCTGATTCCAGAGTCTTTCCTTTGTTTTTTCTTATCTATCTTGTTTATAGGGTTTTTTTTTTTGGTATATATTTGTTTGCATATTATTCCCTCCCCACCCCCTTTTGAGATTGAAAGCTCCTTAAGGGTAGGGGCTGTCTTTTGCCTCTTTTTGCACCCCCCTTGCTTAGCACAATGTCCAGCATACAGTAGGCACTTAATAAGTGTTTACTGAATTGAGGCCAGATTTGAAATCAGGCCTGTTTTACACCCAACTATCTATCCATGGTGCCAAAGCACAGGTTAGAGAAGCAAGTGCCTAAGCTTGCATTATGTTGTGTTGTTCGTACATGTTTTCCATTAATATGTCTACTTGTAAGACTTCTGTTGGTATATGTGCCCTGAATCCTCCACTAAACTGCATGCCTGCCCAACAGTCTGTTAGTTTAGAAATTACAGTTTGTTAAACGTCTGACACCTCTCTGTGGAGAACTACGATTCTGTGTGGGGCTGCTGAGATAGACAAGATCGTCTTTTAACCCCTGTAGTTCTCGGCTGCTACAGAGAGACAACCAAAGCCATCGTAGTCCCAATGTGCCTGATACAGTGAAAGGTCCTGCACAGAAGGAGGAAGGGTATCTGTACATGCAAACCTAGTGAACCCGTATACAAATGGAAGGCAGACCTTGGTTGGAATCCCACCTCAGACACTTACCAGCTGTGTGTCTCCTTGGCCAAATCACTTCACCTCCCTGACCTGCAATTTCTTCATCTCTTAAATGGAGATAATTATAACACCCACCTCACATGGTTGTTTTGAGTACCAGATGAGATAATATATGAAAAGTGCTTTGTAAACCTCAGAGTTTTATGTTATTATTATTATTATTAAAAAGCTGAATGAGTACTTTCATTCACTTCCTACAGGAAGCCTTTCCTCATTCCTCTGGCTTTTAGTGCCTTTTCCCTCCTCTAAATATCTTGGATTTATTTAGCTGTTTTCATACTCACTGAAGGACGGAGACTGATTTTTTTTTTGTATTTTTATCTCTATCACCTAGCTCAGTAACTTCCACATAGTAGGTGCTTTTAAATAGTTTGGGATCTAATTGGATTTGAGACTCAAACACAGAAGTCATCCTGGCTTTCCCCTTGCTCTGTAGAGGTGTTGCCTTGGATGACTTAGTTCCTTTCTCTGTTTGCCTCACAATCAACCAAGAGAGACATAATCAATTAAGTCCAAGGGATGAGAGGGTCCTACACAAATATAGGCACTCTTAAGGCAAACAGACTTCAAAGTGGAAATTGTATTCTGAGGGGGCTTTGCAAAGAGCTATTGAAAAGAACAGTAACAAATGAGCTTTTACACATTCAAGATAAAAAGGGACAAGTTATTTTTAGATGATAATTCATGTGGGTGTTTGCAGTCTCTCTCTCTCTCTCTCTCTCTCTCTCTCTCTCTCTCTCTCTCTCTCTCTCTCTCTCTCTCCCCCACCCTCTCAATCTCTTTCCTCTGCGCCAATTGAGCAAGAATGTGGGTCAGGCAGAAAAGCAATTACCCTTTGTGTTAACTGGAGGGCGGTGTTGATTAGAAGACATTCCTGGTAAAATTCCATGGCCACCTTTCTTCGCCACTCTTCTCATAAAAAAAGAGGCCATCCCAGAGTTAGCCTAACTTTTCAGATAATTCCTCTCAGATTCTAAGAGCAAAGTGTATTCTTTTTTCTCTAGGTCCTACCCCACGTAATTCCTGGAATGACTTCTCTTCTAGGTAAGGGCAAGCCCAGCCTGGATGCTTAGTGCTTCTAGAAACTCTCCCAGGGTGATGCTGAAAGAGACAGCAGGATTCTCACCAGTGGTCCAAACTCTGCCCTGGGCCTTGGGCCAGTCACTCAGGGCCTATTTCCTCATATGTAAAAAAAAGGAATTATGAAAATACTTGTAACCACCTAGCTTTCAGCTCAAAGAATATAATGCAGGAAAAGCACCTTTTAATAATATGCTAAATAAATGGACTGTTCTCAATAAATAATAATGTACTCTTTTCCCTAACTAGACAGTAGCCTCATTGAAGGTAAGGCCTCATTCTTCTTACATTTCTCTCTACTCCTTCTTCCCCTTCCCTCCATGGCACCATCAACATATGAAGTGTTTAATAAATATGTTCTGATGTCATGTCAGTTATTCATTTATTTCTGATGTCATTATTTTATTTATGTTTTATGTCATGCCCTTTTCCTGCTAAAAATTCTAGAGAGGGACTTTTGAATTTTTATTTAAAATCATTCTTTCCAATGTTTAAAAGTGTTTTCTCCATTTAGTACTTTTTTCTAATTTCTAAAATATCTCAATGAAGTGCAACCTGGCCAAATATTATCATCACTATGTTTACAGCAAAAGAAACTGAGTTCCAGGAAATTTAAATGACTTGCCAACACATCTGTTGGGAAGACCTGGGCCATGTTAACAGTTTAGCCAAAAAAAACCCAGCTTCAGCAGAAGGTGAGTTCCTCGAGGACTGTGACTGCTGAATTTCTTGTCTTTGCATTCCTAGACCTAGGGGTTTAATAAACATCTGTATAACTGAACTGAACAAAGACCACCAGAGTCAGGAAGGTTTCTCGAGCCACAAGCAAGAGTGGGAATCTTCCCGTTACTGGGTCCAAGGCCCAATAACACCCTACATCTTTAGGTTATTAAGCAGCATATATCACATCCATACATCCATGTATGATTTTTTTTGGAGGGGAAAAGCCAGGGCAATTGGGATTAAATGACTTGCCCAAGGTCACAAGGCTAGTAAGTGTTAAGTATCTGAGGCTGGATTTGAACTCAAGTCCTCCTGACTCCAGGGCCAGTGCTCTATTCACTATGCCACCTAGCTGCCCCCTCTTCTTTTTGGAAGGAGGAAGGCAAGGCAATCAAGCTTAAGTGACTTGTCCAAGGTCCCACAGCTAGTTAAGTGTCAAGTATCTGAGGCTGAATTTGAACTCAGGTCCTCCTGACTCCAGGACTGGTGCTCTATTCTCTGTGCCTGTGCCACCTATTGGGACTAGAATCTAGGTCTCCTGACTCCTAGTTGGACACATTTTTCTGTTGTTCTACACTGCATTTCTTTGGTACCCACCTGTAGGACCCGGCACAGGACTGTGTACACATCAGGTGCTTACTCCATGTTGGTAGGTAGCTAAATTCAGAGGGCAGGTCTGGTAGGGTTAGGTGAGAGATAGATTACCTCATGGTTAGCAAATCGGATGTCTCGAGAGAATATGGTAGCAACCCAGTCACACCCCAGTTTGACATCAATATTCTGGGCCAGTTTCTCCAGGGTGGGCAGGTGGCTGGCTTGGAAGTGGTAAGCCAGAGTCACATGAAGCTGCTTCTTATGGGGTTCCACGTGTACCTCTGGAAAAAGGAAGAAAGAGAAGGGTATGCAAAGTGGATGCCAAAGCAATCTTGTGAATTAGAGGCACAGCACGGTCAGAGGCCCCACCAGACCTTTTCCTCCCAAACAGCAAGCTGACAGCCCCCAAATCAGTCACAAAGGTACTCTTGCCATCCTAAGCAGCAGTAAGGGGAAAAGAGAATAACAAACAAATTCTGTACCAATGTTCCTGAAAATCAGTTGAAGTCCATTGGATTCAGTCAATGCACTGTGACATCCCAATACAATGGGAGAAGGCACAAGATTTAGAAAAGATACTATGTGTGGTCTCACGCAGCTCTCCATCTAGTGGGGGATGTGACACAGATAGAAATAGCTTCCATCCAAGCTAGCAGATGTTCAATGCATTAAAGAAGTGCAAAGCAAGCACGATGGGGGGTCCCAGGGAAGGGAAGTCATTATTAACAAGGGCATGGCGGTAGCAGCATTTAAGCTGGGCTTTAAAGGTGGGCCAGAGTTCGGTAGAGGGAAGTAGCCTGGTAGGCAGGTGACAGACCGGGCATAGGAGAAGGACAAAAGGATACTGACACGAAAATTCAGGGCATGTTTAGGGGCAGAGAATGCTCCAGAGACCTAAGAGAAACAAGGTGGTGCCAGGCTGTGGAGGGCCTTGAATTCCAATCTAAGGAATCCAGATTTTACTTAGCAGGTATCAGGGAACCACTAAAAAATTCTGAGCGGAGGACTGAAGTGACTTCACCAATGCATAAAAAATTATTCTGGTGTCAGTGTGAAGGATACATTGGAAGAGAGAAAATAGACAAAATGGAACAGATGTAAGATAAATTATGGAGGCAGCATTAACAAGATTATTAATAAGATATGAAAAAAAGGGAATGTTTGAAGTTAACACTCAGCTAGCCTCATCACAAATGCTGAGAGTAGGGGCAGCTAGGTGGTGCAGTGAATAGAGCACCAGCCCTGGAGTCAGAAGGACCTGAGTTCAAATATGACCTCAGACACAGCACAAAAAAACTAGCTGTGTGACCTTGGGCAAGTCACTTAACCCCAAATGCCCTCCAAAAATAAAAATAAATTAAGAATAATTAAAAAAAAACAAATGCTGAGACCATCATATTTTCCATGTATATGGGAAATTGGGGCCTAGAAAATGTAAGCTGCCTTTAACCCTCAAGGCTGCCCAGCATGTTTGAACAAAATTCCTGGTTCAGCCAGCACCCCTGGCCAATAGGTTCTACGTCTGGTGCAACGAGAAAAGGGAGAGCCGGGTCAAACACTTTCAGAACCATGAAACCCTGAATCTGAAATTCTTGGTAAAAAGAAGAAAAAAGTCATCCAAATGGGGGAGTAATTTGCTATTAATTTAAAATGAAAAAAAAATTACAGCAGAATAATTTAATGGAAAAAAGCACCAGATTTATTTGAAGACCCATGTTTGAATCTTGCCTCTATTACTTACTATCTGTGTAATTTTGGACAAGAGATTTAACTTCTCTAACCTTAATTTACAGATTTATAAAATGGGGGCAAGTCTCATACTACCAGCCTCTTCTGCTAATTAGCTGTATGGACAGTAGGCAAGTCATTTCCCCCTTTTGAGCTTTGGTTTATTCATCACCAAAACAAGAGGATTAGCTGACCACTAATGTTCCTTCCAACTTTTAAGTCCATGATACTATAAATCTAGATTCAGATCCCTACAATGTTATTTGGGTAGGAGTACTTACTACTGTCCAAAGTAAGAGGGGCATTGGGTGTGGCAAGCAGAGGCTTTGCCACCCACTAAGTAAATCCTCTAAGTAGACTCTGGCTTACATAATGCTTGAGTCTGATGAGAGAAATCTGGTCCTTCCAAGAGATTCAGGTATACTCAGGCAAAGCTATAATGCAGACACACTGGCATTGACTTTCTATAGTATATTCATGTTACAAAAAATTCTTAAATCCATTAGAATCACTTTTAAGTGTAAGTTTTTCAGAATTAAGCCAATTTTATGAGACCCACCCAATTCTATCTACTGCCACCAGGGGGCAATAAGATGGCAAAGAAGCCCAGATCTCTCTCCAAGTTGCTAGAGAGTGACAAAGGTCCCTCACTGGCATAAGCTTTAAGCAACCATAAGAGTTGTGGCTGAGCCCTGCTCTATCCAATGGTGAAGCCTCTGGGTTCAGTGGCTACATCACTGACTTTGGTTCCTGACAATAAGCCCTCTGCCTAACCTCAGATGCCAGGATTTTAATAGACTCTGACAGCAGGTATAGTTTAATGAGGGAAAACCACTTCTCTGAGGTACCATCAAAGGAAAGGAAACAGTTTACTTCCCAAGCTGTTTCTCAGATATATTAAGGCTGTTTGGAAGGCCAGTCTTCCAGAAACCCTTCTTAATGGGGAAACTGCTCTTCTGGAATGGGAGGAAATACGAGAAGGCAACCAAACCCAAAGTGCTTAAAAAACATGACCGAGAGCAGCGTCATGTTCAAGGAAGAGCAAGTAGGCTGGTATCATTGGATCATAAAGTGTGCAAAGGGGGGGTAAGTGTGAAGAGACTGGAAATGTGGAAAGGGCCGCGTGATGAAGAAAATGAAGTGCCAGAGGGCTTTATATTTTGTCCTGGCATTAACAAAGGGTCACTAGAGTTTACTGAGTAGGAGGGCGACATGATCCAACCTGTGTTTTAGGAAATCATCTTGGTAGCTAAGTAAAGAACATATCAGAGAAGAGAAAGTCTTCAGAGAGACTAATTAGAAGCCTTTTGCAGAGGGATTAACTAGAAGGCTAGGGAGCCTGAAATAGGGTGGAGGCTGGGTGAGACCCTGAGAAGGTAAAAATGACAATATTTGGCAACAGACTGAATATGGGTAGAGGGTAACAGTGATCCACAATTGTAAAGCTGAGTGACTGAGAGGACAGAAGTAGCCCCAAAGTAATAGACTGCTGGGAAGAGAGAAGGGTGTGAGGGGGGAAAATAAGGAGTTGTTTTTTTTTTGCTGGACATGCTGAATTTAAGATGCTTATGCCATCTAGTTGAAATGTTGCAAATGTGAGAGATGGGAACTTAGAAATGAGACTAGGGTTGTTGCTGCATTGTGTCACTCCTGGTGACCCCATTTAGGGTTTTCTTGGCAAAGATACCGGAGCGGTTTGCTATTTCCTTCTCCACTTCATTTTACAGATGAGGAAACTGAGGCAAACAGGCTTAAGTGATTTGCCCAGAATTACACAGCTACTAAGTGTCTGAGGCTGGATTTGAACTCAGGTCTTCCTGATTCCAGGCCTGGCACTCTATCCGTTGTGCCACCATCTAAGAATCATCTACACAGAAGACAGTTGAATCCATGGGAGCTGGTGAGCAAATTAAACAGTATATAGAGGAAGAAGAGGGCCTGGTATAGAGCCTTGAGAGACACCCATAGTTAAAGTGTTAGAGAGCATAGCAAGGATGAAAATCCAGCAGAGGAGACTAAGAAGAGCTCTGGAGAACCAAGACAGTAGCGTCATGAAAACCAAGAGATGGGAGAGGAATATACAGTAAAAAAAAGATCAACAGCATCAAGTGCTTAAGAGAAGTCAAGAAAGGTGAAAATGGAGAAAAGGCCATAAGATCCGGCAATTAAGAGAGAGCTAGTAACTTTGGAGGGAGCAGTTCAGGGAACTGGGGTTCTCAAACATGGCAGTCAGAGGGCTGTGTGGCCTTCGGCTTCACTCTCTGGGGGCTTCAGCTTTCTCAGACTGATGATTCCTAAGGTCCCTTTCAGCTCCGACATTCCAAGAAATTATGATGATTTAATTGCTCAGTAAACACCCTGTAATTCGGTCTTTCCCAATCTTACCCCATATCCAGGCCAACCTCATTCTTGTCTCGGGTTTCTGTGGATGCTATTTTTCCGCCCATTCGATCTCCAGACCTCAATAAACATCTTCCCTCTTCCCCTTTACCTATCAAAACCCTGGCTACTATTAAAGGCTTTGTTTGTGCCCCATCTCCCCAAAATTTTCTCCACTACTCTGGCTCTTTTCCCAACCACTTTCAATTTATTATCTTTATCTTTCTTCTAGAATTAGCAAGGCCTGACAAAAACAATCAAATATAGTGAAAAATGGTATCCTGTAAAATCATAAACTCCAAATTTTGTACAACTCCCAGCTGCTTCCACTTAGAATCAGTCAATATTCACAATTTGGCATTTTGCTGCTCTAAATGACTTCATGTGATAGTTTAGTGTCCCTAACTATATTATAAGCTCTCTGGGGGTAAAGAACTAATGATAGGGGTGGCCAGGTGGCACAGTGAATAGAACACTGGCCCTGGAGTCAGGAGGATCCGAGTTCAAATCTGGCCTCAGATACTTAACACAAAAACTAGCCTGTGACCTTGGGCAAGTCACTTAACCCCAACTGCCCTCCAAAAAAGCAAAAAAAAAAAAATTTACAAAAAGAACTAATGATAACAATAGTTAAAATTACATAGTGCTGATTAAGCACTTTACAATTATTATCTCATTTGATCCTTACAACAACCCTGGGAAATTGGTAGGTGTTATTATTACCAACCCCATTTTACAGATGGGGAAACTGAGGCAAACAGGTTCAGTGACTTGCCCAGGGTCACGTGGCTAGTACTATTTGAGGCTGAATTTAAACTCAGATCTTCCTGATTCCGGGCCTAGGACTTGATCCACTAAGCTCCTCTTCCATCTCCCCACAGCTAGACACAGATGCTCAATAAATTCTTGTTGATTGATTGATGAATACTTAAGGGAGCCTGTCTTTGCCCTGTTCCTCTCTGCGTCTTTCTCTAGCCACAGAATTATGTTGCCCTTCTGTGTCTGTTCTTTATTTATGACATATACCAACCAAACTTCTCATTAAGCTAAGTGAATCTGTTTGGACCTGTAGCCTCACAGAAGCCAGCTTCTCTCTCCTCCAGAATAAACACGCAGAACAACCACTCCTTTCAGCTAATTCCTTTGATGGGAAATTTCAGCTGGATTAAGCTGAAAGCCATAGTTGAAATGAAAGGAGAGACATCTTTATGAGGCTGCAATTTTAAGGCTGGCCCATGAGGCTAAAGTACATGTAATGAATTTTAGCAAATGAAGGGAACTGGCTTGGTGAATATTAGCATTATTTAAATACTAAGTGACCATACAATCCTATCCTTGCAAAATTCTGACCAAGTGCCATGGCTCCCAAAGAACTACATGGCATAAATGGGACAAGAACCACCGGGTTCAAAGTCAGAAGGTCTGAGTTCTAGTCCTAGGCTCTTTTACTTACATGCCATATGAACTTGGAAAAGTTACAATTTGAGTCTCACTTTCCTCATCTATAAAGTGGGAATAATAATGTGTATACTACTTAATTGCCCTAACCCATAAGGATGTTCTAAAAGGATCAAATGAGATTATATAAAAGCTCTTTGTTATATAAACTTGAAATATTATGATTATTATCAGACCCAGATAAGCAACTAGATGGAAAGGAATACTGGGAAAAGAAAGATTCTTGAATTCTGAGCTGGGAAAGGGGAATGCTGCTATACTAGCGTGGCCTTGGAGGCCAGCTGTTGGTTGCTTCCTGCTGTCATCAAAGAGTATGAAAGACAACCGAGTCAATCCCTCACCCTCTCCCTCCCTCCTTACCCCAGCCCCCAACTAAAGAAGGTACCACAAATAATACGGTTCTGTAAATGGGATGTTTGCTTAGTGGTGGTGGTGGGTTTGTCTAGGTGCTTCAAAGGGTAGAGGCCCCCTCTGCCATGACACTTTCCAGTCATCTTCATTCCTGGTGTCCTCACTAACCACCCTGCTCTCCTGTTTTGGGGCCCTTCTTGCTGCTGACTGTTCCCTAACTTCCTCGACCCAGACTCACCACATTGCCTGCCATGTTCTCTCTGGCCATCTTTGTGTATTTCTTGTGCCCAACTCTCTTACGCCCCTCCCTTTCCACCTGTAGCTCTTGGAACAATAATCAAATCAACACTGCCATTTCTGGAAAGGATATGCTGATTGCTCCAAAACACTATTCAATATTCCTGTGACTTCCCAGTCTAAAAGAGCCCTCTCTGGCCACCTTTCCTTTGTATGTGTTTTCTTCCCTTATTAGAAATGTAAGCTTTTTAATGACAAGGATTGACTCTCTTTTCATATTTGTATCCCTGGTGCTTACTTAGCACAGTAGTAGGTACATAGTAGGCACATCCATCCATCCATCCATCCATCCATCCATCCATCCATCCATCCATCATCCATCCATCATCCACCCATCATTCACCCATCCATCTTTTTGCTTCCATTTTTAGAGTGCTCACTGGCTTGGTCCCACTGCCATAACCTTGCCCGCTGCCTCCCATCTAGTCCCCAGCCCCTCAATTTTCTCCATCATCTCCAGGCTCACCAGTTTTAGATGCGGCCTCAGCAGCAAAGTCAGCAGCAAACTTCTTGAGAATCTCTGCACTGTCCTCCTTCACAAAGAGGCCGATGAAGTTGGAGGAGGTATAGAGCTCGAGGGGCAATGGGGCTGAAAACTTGCACTTCCAGCGCATGACAGTGGCCTGCAGGGCCTCCCCAAGGGCATCCACCTTGCTGTCCTCACACTGCCAAGAGGAGAGCAAACAGGCTGCAATCAGAAAGATGGGGAAATGCATGCCTAATGATTCTGTGACTTTCCTCTAAAGCCCTAAGGGCTTTGGATACAGTTACTGAACCACTTTCTATGAGGAGGTGAAGAACTGTAGGCAACTCTTCATTGTTTCTCAACCAATTATCCATCTTTGTGGTTTAACCATGGCTGACCTGGAACTTTCTTCTTCCTACTCCCTGGCAGCTGACAATCAGGTTGTCATACAGGAAGCAAGAATCAGAGGGGAGTGTGAAGCGGAAAAGGGAAGAAGGAGGGGGAGGAAGGGAGAGAGAAAAAGAGACAAGAGACAGACATACAGACAGACAGACAGAGAATGAATAAGGGAGAGAAGGAAACAGAAGGAAAGAGGGAGAGAAGGGGAGGGGGAGAAGAGACACAGAGAGAGAGAGGGAGAGAAAGGGAGAGGAAGAAAGAGAAGAGGAGGAGGAGGAGAAGGAGGAGAAAGGAGAGGGGAGGAAGAGAAGGAGAAAGTAGAAAGGGAAGAAGGGAGAAAAGGGGAAAGGAAAAGATGGGGAGAAGGGGAAGGAAAAGAGAAAGAAGGGAAAAAAAGTGAGAGAGAAAAAAGGGACACACATACATACACACTGAATTCCAAAGTCAAATAAAAATGATTTTTAAAAATGTATTCATGGTTTTGAATTAAAAATTTTTTTATTATCCTCTCCATTAAGGGGTATGCCATTGTGATGTGGATATTGGCTGGGCTCTCAAAGGCTAAACTGGTGTAACATAAACTCTGATGGATACTACCAAGCAGAAGGGGATGTATGACCCAGGGATAGAGCTGTGGGAGGACTGGGCCAGTGAGTGAAAATGGGCTCATTATCACAGACATGAAAGGCAGTACAGTAAAGAGGAAAGAGATGGGGTTTGAGAGTCATAGGGTTTGGGTTCAAATACCACCTCTTTCAGTATCTTTATAACTGCTTCTAAATGGTCTATAAAGTCCCTTCCAGCTTTAAAACCAAGAGCCCATGGTCACTAGCTAATGAATTCTATTAGCCTAAAGTGCTCATTAAGCCGCATGTAGATAAATGACAGATGAGAAGCTGTATTATACAAACTTCTTTTGTAGTTAAAGGCTGATATTCTTCCTACCCATTTGTCTTTTAGAAAGAATGAGGCCCAGGGAGCCGTGAGATCACGCTTCTGCCTCATCAAGTGTTACAAAAAACGATAGCTTATCTGGAAATCTCAGAGTACCTTTGAAAAAGAGTGTTTTGTAAGCCCTGGGATGACTAACAGGAAATGGTGAATATCTTAATCCAGAGGGTAAATGGGAAGAAAAAAAAGATGCTATCACCCAAACAACAACAATAACAACAAAATGCCAATCCTGAAGAAACAACAAAAGATACCCAATCTAAGGTAGAGTGATTTTTTTTTTCCTGCTTCATCTTAAAAATAAGGGGACTAACATCTGTTTTCCATCTCCATAGAGAGAAAATGACAAGACATAAGTAAACATTGAAGCTGGGAGTACCGAGGACCTCATAAAGAACTTTTTGACCACTGGGATTGTTAAACATTGAAACAACTGGTGGCATCTCTCTGTCTACAGATCTTAGAAGAAAGGGTCAGAGGGCCAATGTTCACCTAGGTCAGTTTGCTTAGCCCCAGACTATAACCATAAATCCCCAATATCTCCAAAGTGTCTCTACTTGGTTATGGGAAGGTTGGGGATAAATAAGAGGAATGAGAGCAAATCAATCTTCACTAGTAAGGAAACAACTCAAAATCTATGATAATGGCTCATCTTTGAGCATGTTACAATGACAGACAAGCAGTAACCTTGGGTAGGTCACTAGTGCTCCTGGAACCCTAGCAGATCTGAAAACAACACATCTTCCTTAGTCAACTATAACCTAGGCATCTCCAACTCATTCTAACAAATTTCTGGGGGATTCATGCCTGTAGTTCCCCCACTACTCTAGAGCAGAGGTTCTCAACCTGTGCATCGCAACCCCTTTGGAAGTCTAACGGGGTCGCTTAAGACCATGGGAAAACACATATTTCCGATGGTCTTAGGAACCCAGACACTACTCCTTTATCCACCACTCCTTTATCCATCCCCAGGTGGGTCCGCCCACATACAGATATAGGCCCACATACAGATACAGGCCCACATACAGATACAGGCCCACATACAGATACAGGCCCACATACGAGTATTAAAAGGTCATGGCATTAGGAAGGTTGATAACCACTGCTCTAGAGCTTTTTGGGGTCAAGAGAAGACAGGAACCCTAGGAGAGGGCCATGGCACTTCCTTGGGACAGGATAAAAGGTGGACAGGATAAAGCTAGCTCACCATGAAAAACTGGCAGAGGGTGATGTGGGGGAAGATGTTATGTGCTTTATTCTTCCCACAGATCTGCTTGGATTGCTGCCAAAAGTCAGAGAGTTTCTGAGCTAAGGGGCCAGTGGGCCGTAGGTACAACACGTACTCTCGGGGTAGGGGATCATCCAGGAAGGGGTCACCAACATGGGAGAACAACCTGTAATGGAAGAAAGGAGGAAAGAGAGATAACAGTTGAAAATAATGCCAGGGGGACTTAACGAGACATAGACTTGCCCACTAGTCACTGGTCTGGGCATCATCCCACCAGGGAAAAGCTTCTTTCTCATTTTTTTTCCTTCCCTTTGCTGCCACCAGCACCACCCACTCCTGCTACCCCCTCTAGTCTATCTCAGCAGAAGCAAGTTGGAACATTCTTTTCACACCCAACACATGCCTAAACAACTTCTCTCCTCCTGCGAATCATATTACATCCTTCCCTTCCTTTATATTACAGCTGCAGGAAACCTTGCCTGGCTTGTCCCCACCCCCTTTACAAGCTACCAGGACAATTCTAGCCCAGTGCTTCTCTCCCTTAGACTCTTGTAGTTGTGACTACACCCAGAAGGCCATCAAAGTTAAGGGGAGCTAGAAAGTGTGCTGGGAGGTATGTGTATTTGAAGGTTAAATGTACAAGCCCACCCACCCCCAGAGAGCAAGAATGGAAATGCTTATCTAACAAGCTCTCCTTGGCACAAATATGCTTCACAAATTTATTCACCTGACCCCGGAGATGTCCAATGTTTCTGGAGGGTCTCAAGTCCTGGGATGATACCCTGATTTTGCCCCAGTGGGAAATGAATACATATTTTAATAATGGTAGTTTTACTAAAAAAAAAAATAGACTTGCTAAACAGACTTGCTCCCATCAACTCCTCCCCAACAGGGCTCTAGTCTAAAGCTAATGCATATTCAAGCCCATGAGCTGGGTTAATTGTATGCTATTTTCTCTATTTATTTATTTCATACCAACCAGTCACATGCTGCCTGAACACTCCTTCCTCCTGTGGATGCCAAGGCTTTTTGTCTAGAAAGAGAAATCAAATTTCCATTGTTAGTATTTTTAGCTTCACACAGGCCTTTTTTCCCCCATAGCACCAAGAGCTGAGTGCAAGGGAGGAGTCTGTGGTCCCCTATTAACTGATAGGGAGAGATTTCCAGCAGGATCTTCCCCAAGGGCCACATCAAGGCCTGTGAAAGAGTTAGGGCTGGCAGTTAATTTGCATAGAATTAGCATCAACTTAGCAAGCGCTGACAGACTGTGCATTCTTTTTGCAGGCAGTTTTTAAATTACAGTTTTATTATTGCTCCCCTAAAGGCTCTCATGTCTTGTTTGTGTCGGGGGAAGCAGAGAAGGGTATTTTGCCTCATGTACTTCCTTACTCATTCATTTACTCTCTCTTCCCACATCCCCATGGACCTGGAGGCCAGTTAGCTAAGCCCAGGAGACCAGCCCGCAATGGCTTGTTTGATCTGCTGTGTTCCACCAGCATCGGATGCACCCAGAGTTTCCAATCATCTCACAAAAGTATTTCTTTGTTTCATCCTGTCTCCCTTATTAGTGGTGAATCAACTGACGTTTATTAATTATCTTTTATGTGCCAGGCACTGGGCTAAGAGCTGGGAATACAAACAAAAAAGTAAGGCAATTCTTGCCTTCAAGGAGCTTACAATCAAATGAAGAAAAGACAACACAGAAAAGGAAGCTGAAAAGCAAAGTGTGGGGGGGGGAGTCAGGGGAAGGTACCCAAGATAGTAGAGAAGTCAGAGCTATCCCAGAGGAGCACAGCCTGCAAGAAATGAGGGTATATTCTGAGCTGATCCTCCTTAAATCAAAGTTTTGGAGTTCATGGCTTCAATCAGACAGAAGATAAAGATAATGTAGAATGCTGAGGCTGGTGGTATCTCACCAGGATCATGAGATTATCCCAAAAATGGCCTTCCTGGGGCATGGCAGAAAAAGGCAGGGAATCCCTAGAGTAGTGTAGTCGGGTGAGAAATGAATCAATAGTAATAGTAACTCCATAACCCTTTGGCTCAGATTTCTCTGCTAGGCATACCTCTCAAGGGGGTTAAAGATTAGGGGGAAAAGATTCAACATACACCAAAAATACTTATGCCACCACTTTTTATAGTAACAGAAAAGTAGGAGCAAAAGAAATGGACATCAACTAGGAGATTGCTCTACAGCCAGGAACCAGCTGTTGCTAAACCAGTTGTGTTACATAATTTAATGGAATACGAATATGCACTCACTATATGGGTGCATCTTATGTGCTGAATTTAAGGGAAGTCATGGAAAGGACTGGTATAGAATGGGCAAGGGTGGACAGATTGCAACTGGTGCGGAAAGAATCTCCATTTTGACTGTAAGCTCCTTACCTTGCTTTTCATCTCCTTGTTCTGTGTCGCACAGTGCCTGGCAGGAAGGAGGCCCTAGGAGACTATTTTCTCATCACTGATTGATGAGGTGAGATCAGCCTGAGTATAGGAGTACCAAGAGGAAGTCTTCCAGCACAGAGGGAAAACACAGAGAGGAAGAATTCGGGAGATAAGGAAGGGCCAAGAACTACTTCAGTGGAAGAAGCGTCCTAAATAATAAAGCCACAGGTCCACTGAAAGAAAAGACAACTCTCCTTTATAGAGCACTTTTTGGTTATGAAGTACTTTATATGGGTTGCTAAGTGTCTCAGTGAACAGAGCACCAGCCCTGGAGTCAGGAGGATGAGTTCAAATCCAGTCTCAGACACTTAACAATTACTAGCTGTGTGACCTTGGGCAGGTCACTTAACCCCAATTGTCCTGCCTTCCCTCTCCACAAAAAGACAAAATTTTTTTCAAGTGTTTTATAATAATAGTTCATATTTACATAGCACTTTATATGTGCCAGAACTGTGCTAAATTTACAAATATTATTTCATATGATCCTCACAACAATTCTAGGAGGTAAGATGCTATTATTATTTCCATTTTACAGTGGGGTTTTTTTTTTTTTTTGCTTTTTGGAGGGGGGAAGGCAGGGCAATTGGGATTAAGTGACTTGCCCAAGGTCACACAGCTAGTAAGTGTTAAGTGTCTGAAGTCAAATTTGAACTCAGATCCTCCGGACTCCAGGGCCAGTGCTCTATTCACTGTGCCACCTAGCCGCCCCTTCATTTTACAGATTAAGAAACTAAGGAAGAGCTTAAGTGACTTGCCTAACGTCACACCACTAAGTAAGTGTCTGAGGCTGGATTTGAACTCAGCTATTCTTTAGCCAGGCCTGGCTCTCCATCTACTGTGCCACCTATCTGCCTATCAATGTTATAAACATCTTGTTTAATCCTGAGTATACCTTAACGGCACTGTAAGAATGAAAATTATACTCACAACTGCCCTGTGAAATAGGAAGTACAAGTATTGTAGTTCCCATTTTATAGAACAGGATACTGAGGCTCAGAAAGGTGACATGACCTATCTCATTTCTAGTAAGCAAAGAAGTCAAGATCACAAATTCTCTGGCCTCTTGACACCAAGGCTGCTTCAGGAAGATCTCTCTCACCTTGTTGTAATTAAAGGCAAAAGAACTAAGGAGAAATGTGGAGGGGGGCACAGCAAACTTTAGCCCTGGAGCTGACAACCTTTAGGAAAGCATTCTGGAGTAAGTGGGGGGAGAAAAAGAGGAAAGCACCAGGTAAAAATTATACGTCATCCCCCAAAGTGCCAGCAGCTGAATCCGGCTCCCTTTCCTCATTCTGAAGTTTCTAAGGAACAATAAGGCTCACTGATGTTCAGTGGACTGAGTGATTGTTAGAGATGGAGTGACTCTACAGATCAGCTAGGCCCAAAGCCCCGTTTCACAAATGGGCAAACTAAGGCCTGGCAAGGATAACCCTCTTGTCCACAGTCATGCAGCTACCTCGAGGTGGAGAAGTTAACAGTCCCCGTCCCTCTCCCTGTCCCTCTCTGTCTCTCTTGGCACAAAATTTTGGCCATAGTCAACCTGGCCAAGCAAATCTGCAAAGCCAAGCCTGAAGAAGCATTTATAACAGATAAGCCTGTTGTGAAATGCAGTCATATAGAAACAAACTTGACTCTGATGTCCTGAGGACAGAAGCTGGGCTTCCTACAGCAGGGTCAGCACAGCAGGAAAGGCTCCAGAGGTGCACGTAAACCATTAGCACTCAATGGTGGAATGCTCAAGAGTCCCCAAGGGACCAGCCAGTCCTGGCAAGCTCCCTTAGCAAATGCAGGGCTATCGGAAGCTTTGCAAGTCTCCAAGTCTCCCTTTGTCCTAATCCCAGCAAATCAGTCTTTTCAAAGGTTAGCACCCTCTTGGTTACAGAACGTACTATTGTTTCAAGAACAATAAGGAAGAAAAGAGTTCATTTGCAGCCTGCAGAATTGTACTATTTATGTAAAGCAACCAATTTTGTGGGTTTTTTCCCCCTTGACTTTACTAGAATGAATCTAAATGCAATTTAATTTCCTCTTCCTGATGGTACCCAGGCTGTACTCTGGGAATGAAGGAGCTATTAAGTTCTGCTATCCATAATTCAAAAGGAGAGAATATAGAAAAGGTTCAAAGAAAAGTCTCATAAAGATGATTAAAGGGCTGAGAGATAAGACCTGTGAGGAAAGATGAAAGGAATTAGGTTTATTCAGCCTGGAGTCTATGGAGGGTTGTCACACAGAGGCTAGTGACCATCTGGGCCTCTAGTAAAGACAGAGCAAGAAGGAACAAGCTTTGGCTAAAGCACAAGGAACTCAAGTCAGACACAAGAGAGGTAGCGACTCTGCTACCCTTTTATCCACTGAAGCGGTAAGCTAAAGATGCTCCATTGGGCTCATTCCCAGAACGCGGCCCACAGAACAGGCGGATGGAGGACAGCAGCAGAACAAATCTCTCCTCCTCTCCATCCTCTTCAAGCTGTTGCTATGATGCACCCCACCCTTGGTGGCCCACCCAGCCAATGAGCTCAGCTCCAAGGGCAGTGGGAGTGTGTGAAGGACCTGAAACTCCAGACTAAGAACTTTAAAATTCTGCTTCCAATGGAGTGACTCAGGAGTGGGACCAAGATACACTCTGGAAGAGTATTTGGATCTAAGGGGAACGTCTTCTTGAGCCGAACAGCTCCTGAGTATCTGAACTAAACTGGTTTTGTTACTGACTGCTTAAAATCAGCAGACATGTAAGCACTGTAGTTCAGGGATGGGTGGACAAAATGCATCTTATGCGGCCTTCATACTTCTCAACACCTAGGTTGGGGTTAAATTAATCCTTGGCACAATAAAGGTTATTTCCAAATCTCAGTTATCTGAACTAATAGGAAAGGGATCAGAGGAAGAGGAGCAGGAACAGAGATAAGATAAAGCCAATGGACAATCCAGACATCCCGGGCTTGCTTTGTGTCCCTGAATCCCTGCCCTTTATTTATTTCACCAACTCCTTGGGTCCCTCAATTGGTCTGGTTTTCCTGGGGCCATTTTATAATGATCTAGTTCTAGATCAAGGTGAGGGGGAAAATCCCTTTTCCTGGCTTAATCAAGACAAGGTTGGGACTTTTCAAAAGGAACCTGTGCTAGGAAACTAAGGGAAAAACTAACAAATTTCTTCTCCCTCCCACCACTCCAGTCTCTGCAAGGATAGAATGAATGACTTTAAAAGTACACATTTCTGGTTCTATAAGGACTGGCTTGGTTTGCTGTCCTACTTCCACTCGATGTCCAGGTCCTTTCTTCCTCCTTGGTCCTTTTTGGAGGCAGTTGCTAAACAAAGATAATCTTGAAGCACAACTTCTAGTTCTTGTAGAATTCTCAAGGCCTCCTAGAACGTTCTTCCCAGTCTTATCTCTGGGCACGACCCCTTTGAGTCAATCTCTCTGAACCTAGGTTGTCTTGGAAGTTCACCATATACTATACTGGTCTTCTCAACTCTTAACCCAATCCTTACCCCATTGGATGAAAGGGATATTTCCCTGTCTGAGTCCAGTCACAGACCTCATAAGGTGGTGTGGAGTAGAGTGGTAGTGGAATAGAGAACTGGTCTCAGAGTCAGGACCTACGTTCAGTTCTACTTTTAACACACAGTTTTACAATAGCAAAATACCTTAAGTATTTATATAATCATTCAGAAATGAAAATCTTAACTGCCTACTATGCTAAACCTTGGGGATATGAAGAAAGGTATTACTCCTGTCTTCAAGCTCACATTCTAATGGAGGAGAATATATGTAAATGCATGTATTTACAAGATGCATACAAAGTAGATGGAGGTAATCAGAGGGGAAGGCACCAATAATTGGTAAAAAAAAAAAATAAAGAGTATTTCCCCCAAAGAAGGATGAGGATTATTACTTCACAATAATAAATACTCAATCAGAAAATTCACTTAAGCAGAATCATCATTTCCCATGCATTCCAGTTACATGTAGTTTTACAGTCATCCCTTCTACATCGAGGGAATTAGGGGCATGGCACCCCTGCAATCTGGAAAATCCACATAAAATGTTTTGTCCCTGCCTTGGTACCAGAGGAGAGGCCTGAATTATTATGGCATTAAAAAATATGAAGTGCACAGAAGAGAACAAAAGAAAGCTCACAAGGAAACAAAGAAAAGATGGACAATTCTCAATGTAATGAGTATTATTTGTCATATAGGCTTCCTTGAAATGAAAATTTATGGTTATGTATTTTGAATCCTCTCATGTTCTGCTATGCACATGACATGCTTTTATTTCTTTATAACTTTGTATTTTAAGTTCCAATATTTAAGTTTATGTTTTTGTTTCCTTTTTAATTCTCTATTTGTGTCCTGGCATTTGAGTCGAAAATAAAATTTTGGCAACAAAAATAAAATATCTTGATAGTGTAAAATACTATACAAATATTTTATGTATTTCTGAGTTTCTAAACATTTTTTGTGTTGTCTACTGGCTTTTACAAAACTCCCCCAATATTCCAATTTCTTATGCTGACTTGTGATATATCAAAGTCACAACGGGGAAAGGTGCAACGTGGAAGGGATAACTATACTCTCATTAGCTTTGGAATAGATGGATGATTGTCCATGATCCTTGCCCGGTCCCATCCCTTCTTTGCTCAATGCTATCTCTGGCCATGACTGAGGCCAAAGGAAAAACTGCTTTGGAGATGCAGGGAGTGTAGGGGTAGCATAAGCAAAAGTATTACAGGGGATAAAGGAGCAGCTAGGTGCCTCAGTAAATGAAGAGTCAGGTCTGGGGTCAGGAAGACACATCTTCCTCAGTTCAAATTTGGCCTCAGACACTTACCAGCTGTGTGACTCTGGGCAAGTCACTTAACCCTGTTTGCCTCAGTTTCCTCATCTGTAAAATGAATTGGAGAAGGAAATGGCAAAACCACTTCTGTATCTTTTCCAAGAAAACCCCAGATAGGGTCATGAAGTCAGACACAACTGAAATGCCTGAACAACAACAAAGAAATAACAATAACAGCTTACGTTTATATAGTACTTCAAGGTTTTGCAGAGCTCTTTACACAGGTCCACAAGACAAGAGATCCATCTAGGTTGGGAAGAGACTTACATACTATCCCACCCAACACCTTCATTTTACTGATGAGGAAACTGGAGCACACTGTGACATGGGTTATTTCATTGGATCATCATGGCAATCCTGAAGCAGAGGTCATCATTATCTCCATTTTACAGTTAAGGAAACTGAGGCTCAGAGTGGTTGGTTAAATAAGGTGCCCAGTATTACACAGCCAGTAAATATCTGAGGTCAGATTAGAAATAAATAATTCATTCCATCACTGCCAAATAAAGAAGTCTTGCCTTTGTGGACCATTGGAACAGTGTCAGAGCTTAGGAAACATAGTTTAACCCCTTGATTTTTATCCAAACGCTGCCTTTTCAGTGAAGTGGAGAGGAGTGGAACGGGTAATATCAAATGATGGGCTTGTCAATAAACATTAAACGTAATGGCCTCGACCCATTTCCTCCAGAGGAAATGGCTGTAAGATAGAAAGATGTATTGATTCTAAAGATCCAACTTCAGGATCAGTCTTGGCTGAGCTGATGATGGTTAATGGCCCTGGGGCTTTCATGGGCAGTGGCCAGTCCTTGCGGAGATGAACATCTTCCTACTGATGCTATAGCAAAGTTCCCTTGAGTAGCTGCTGCCACCCATTTGTAGGGAGATGGTTCTCAGCTCTCAGGGCAAAATTAAGGCAGAAAACTGGAGGAGAGGGCCTGCTAGGCTCACGACAGCATTCTTACTGTAGCCTGAAGAACCCCAAGCCTGCTTCCTTCTTATGCTCCCTATTCTGCTCATTCTCCCACCACCGCCCCCCATTCTTCCACATGCCCTCTCCCACCCCAATCAACAGGACTATTTTCTGACTCATAAAAAGTTGATTAGGCAGTTCTCCTTGGGGGGTAGTTAGGAAGAAAAGGCTTTTTGAGTCCCCTGGTGTTTTATGTGGCAAGACCTAGCAGTCAGCAAGGGGGATGGCTTGTTCTGCTCTTTCTGAAAAGGGATCCCAGGTCCTGGCCTCCACAGCAGGGAAGCCATTATTTGTAATCACAAAAGCAGCAATTAGGCCATGGGTGGTGACATAAGATTCAGCCTTTCTATCTCAGCTCTCTTTGAAAGAAAAGCATATAGGTATACAGGGAGAAATAACACTGATTACAGGTTGAGTTCATCTTATATAAGGCAAATTTGGGGGGAAGAATGAGGCCTATACCCTTGCCTCAGTGATCTCACAGCTTTCCTAGAGGAAATAGAGAGGGCCAATGTTTGTTTTCTCCATGCTAGTATAAAGAGTGCAGGTGCAAGAATCAGAGTCTGGGGAACTAGGTCTTTACTCTGCCACAATCCTAGCTGTGGAACCTTGCTGTGCCTCTACTGTCACATCTATAAAATGGGATAACTGCCACCTGCTTAATCCCCAAGTGTTGGGTGGGAGAAAAAAAGAACATTATAGATGTAAAAAATGCTTTGAAAAGTTAAAAGGAAGGCATCATTTTATCTAGAACCAGAAGCTCAGGGAGTAAGTGATTTGTCTCTTCAGAGTACATTAGGAAGCAAACTGAGCTCGGACTCAGATCTCCTGTCCCAGTCTTTAACCTTACACACTTCTCTACGATTTTTCTCTACTGGATACCTCAGGATGAAAGGCAGGTTTCTGACTTTCCTGGCGGAGAGAACATGATCAGAGAAGAGGTTAGCCGACCAGGCTCAGGGTAACATTTAAAGAACCAGTTCTTTTTCCTTCTCCAGAAAACAGAAATATGAGCAGGGGAACCAAGTCCTTCTACAAACCCAACAAAAGCAGAGTTTGTTCCAAAAGCTACTGAGATCAGCAAAGGGTAATTTCAAGGGAAGTCTGGCTGATTTGGGGAAAAAGGCAAGAGGAACATTTGGGGGGAGAGAAGAATCCAAGACATAGCTCTAGACTCCTTGGGTTCTGCAACTTGTGTATTCATGGCTTGTGAGAGCTGCAAAATGTGTGTCAAGACATTTCTCCTGACAGGGGACAGTATGGCTGAGCAAGGAGGAAGAGACGCCCGACCTCAGAACCTAAAGACATCTCTTCCCAGGCAGCTAGTGGCACAGTGGATAGAGCTTTGGGCCTGGAAGTCGGGCCTGGCCTCAGAAACCTACGAGCTGCATGACCCTGAGCAAATCGCTCTGACCTGTTTGCCTCAGTTTCCTCAACCATAAAATATTCATGATAACAGCAATCTAGGGTCATGGGGATCAAATGATATGTCTCTAAAGCTCTTGGGTCACTGCCTGGAACATTATGTAGTAAACACCTAATAAATGCTTGTTAGCTGACTTGTCCAAATGATCAGGATGTAAGTATAATCTACAAGCGCTGGGGAGATGGGCGCCAGGTAGGCTGAATCACCCGTGCAAAAATGGAGAAGTATGATCAGAATGGATCTGGGTGAAACAGATGAAGCGAGGAGTCATTTAGGGTTTTGTAGAATAAGACACTAATTCATCCTTCCAGTGTCTCTACCCCCTCCTTTCCCCAGGCATTCAACTTGGTTAAAAATACTA
Organism: Pseudocheirus occidentalis; assembly: GCA_028646575.1. Taxonomy (NCBI): domain Eukaryota; kingdom Metazoa; phylum Chordata; class Mammalia; order Diprotodontia; family Pseudocheiridae; genus Pseudocheirus; species Pseudocheirus occidentalis. Next base: position 25,178 of record JAQQSW010000911.1, read on the forward strand.
CAACACGAACAGTTTCAGAGTCCTACTGGAACAGCTTAAACCTGGGACTGTCTAAGCAAGAAGTTGTGACTCACAGTCTTGTGTGGGGCAAAGTGACTTTGGCCAGGATGTGCCCAAGTGGCTAAATCTGATCACAGACCTCAGCCCCATCTAGGGAGGATTTTCTGAAGAGA
>JAQQSW010000912.1:0-25342 GCA_028646575.1 Pseudocheirus occidentalis
GAAGAAGATTGTAATTTAAAGGCAATGTGAGAAGACTTTGTTTTCCATAGGGTGCATTCTTTAGGGGTTTTGTAAGTTTCAGCACTAAGAAGGGAAAGATTTAGTGCTCTGAGTGGGGAGGGGGGGCTTTAAAAAACAAAGTAAAATTAAATAGCATGCTATATAAAGCTCTTTGAAAATGTAGGGGATTAATTATAGTTGCTTCTATTTTTAGAGTGCCTCACAATTTCATAAAGACCTTTCTTCATAATAGCCCTGAAAGACGGATAATACACAGATTTTCATCCCCATTTTATAGACAAGGAAATTGAAATAGAGAGGTTAAGAGATTTTCCAGAGTCATTCAGTTTCTAAATGCTAGGCCTTGGTTAGAATCCTAGCTTCTTTGACTCTAAGTAGCATTTTCCTTTCTACTTTCCTCCATTTTACCAATTTAACATCTATTCATTTTTATTTTTAAAAAATGGCATTTAGAGGGTCCTGCAGGCTCTCTTCTCCTGGCTTGCAGACCTCTGTGTCTCTCCTGCCTGTCTGACCCAGGGTCCCTGGCCAGGCTTCCCCCCCAGTTTTATTTACAATTCACAAAGGGTGAGTGGCCAGGTGCGCAGCAGAGATGTCCTACAAGTTGGTGGTGATGGGCAGCTGTGGCGTGGGCAAGAGTGCACTGACCATCAGCTTTCTCCAGAATCGCTTCGTGTCTGAGTACGAGCCCACGGGCAGAGACATGTACCATGGTGTGGCGGTGGTGGACGGGGACTCCTATGAGCTGGACATCCTGGACACTTCAGGAAGTGAGGATTGCATTGCCATGCAGGAGGAGTGCATCCACTGGGGAGATGGTTTCTTCTGTGTCTACGCTGTAGACTACATCAGGACCTTCGTGGATGTGAGCGTCTTCTGGGACCGCATCCGCAGGGTCAAGGGCACCAACCGGGTGCCCATGGTGCTGGTGGCCAACGAGATCGACGTGGCTCACTGGCTGGTGGACTCAGACATGGGTCAGGAAGCCAGCCAAAGCCTCAAGGTGCCTTTCGTGGAGGTCTCAGCCAAGTACGGGCAGAGTGTGAAGCAAGCCTTCCATGCCCTGATTCCAGCGATCCATCAGAAGCGGGTGGAGGAAGAGCCTAAGGGCTGCCCAGGTGCTTGGGTGGACCATTGCGCCATCTTGTAAACAGGTGCACTCCTCTCCCCCCAGCTTTCCTCAGGGGTACCCGAACCTCCCCTGGTCGTGCCCCAGCCTCCTCTGGCCCCCTCCACAACCTCCCCTCAGCCTGCCAAGGTCTGCCATTGTCTCCCCTGGCCCTGCCCTGCCCCAGCCTCCCTGGCCCCCTCCCCAACCTCCAGGCCTCTAACTGTACCTGACCTTGTGTTTGCTCTTCACTGGAGTCCCCTGGCCCTTGGCCACCCCACAGGCCTCTTGATGCCACTCAGCAGCGTTTCTCCTCTGGCCTGGGCATCTCTGTGTCAGTTTGGGAGTGGGTGTCCAGCGGGCAGTGGGTGAAGCTCCGGCCTCTGTACTGAGCATTCTACAGCTGCCTGGGGGGAGGGGAGAGGGAGAATGTGTGCATCTCAGAGGGCCTTCCCTCCTCTCCTGTGGGTATTTCTTCCAGTCCGCTGATTGTCTCCTCACTACAAATAAAGGTTGTTGGTTTGTTTGAAAAAAAAATGGCATTTACAGTGTTTTGTGGTTGTAGAGTACTTCGTACATATTATCATGTGGGGTGTATCTGTGTGTGTGTGTTTGTGTTTGTTTACAATAAGTCCGGTGAGGAAGTGGGAGTGTATTGAAAAGACACTGGAGAAAAAGAATGCTAGCCTCAATTGGAAAGCTGTTTGCAAGTTCTGGTTCTGACATCTTAACCACATCTTGGAAAATGTTACTTGCCTCCTTTCTGAGCTCTAGCCTTCTCATTTACAAAATGTGAATGATAATACTTGCAAGTCCCACTTAAAAAGCTCGTTGTATGCAAAGTACTTTGCAAAGTGTATGCCATTAAATAAATGTGAACTACTTATTAAATGGCATGGCTGAGGTAATAGAGTAAGCAGAAGGTTAGACCTAAAAACAAAAAACTCTTCTCTCCATCTGAGTATCACTTCCCTAACTTTCTCCATTTGTCTCCTCCCTTAGTCTTTTATCCCATGCGATCAAATTTTCTTTTCTTGAGTTTTTTTTTCTCCAGACCAATTTTGTAGTCATGTGTGATTTTTCTTAATTATCTCTCCTCATCTTTAAAAAAAAGTTATCATTTTTGACATTTGTCCCTTTACTGATTGAACTTTGCTTCCACATGCCTCCTTTCCAGAGTAATACCTGTTGCTTGTTTTCCTGACAGCATGAACTTTTTCCTTCCTTTCCTTGTTTTGTTTCCTAGGTTTTTATCTCCAAAACTTGCCTTTGTGTTCATAACAGAAGCCTGCCCCCAGAGTCGGCTTGATATTCTAGTCTCATATGCCTTATTGAGTTATTTTCTTTGCTGCAATCAGTCTCTAAATACAATCCAGTAAAGATTCTGCAATGATTTTTGACAACCTGACCTTTCTCGACTTTCTTACACTTGTTTAATTAGGTACTACGTGCAGTTGTGACTTGATCTTTACAGTTTTTCACCAAAAAAGACAGAGAAAGAGAGAGATGTTGTTGAAAGAAGGTCAGATTTGGCAGCTTTTCCAGTTTCTTCATGAGCTGACACTGGACACTGAAGTCTAGTGAGCCTGAAGGGGCTGAAGCTGAGTCAGTTTTCTCTGCAAAAAAAAGTTTTGATTAGAAAAGACCATTTAGCTCAGTAGATATGTTAAAAAAGATACAGACACAGACAGAAACAGGGGCAGAAAGACAGAGACTGAATGACAGAGACACAGAGATAGTGATACATAGAAAAAGAGACAGAGATGAAGAAATGAAGAGAGTCATAGAGGCACAAAGAAAGTTATAGAGAGAGGCAGAGACAGGTGGCTAGTCACTTCCAGGACTGGCAACTTGTAGGTATTATGAGCTACAGTTCTAGAAAATTTCCACTTCAGTACCCACTCAATCAGTTGATAGATTTCTGCTTAAATCCTAACAAATAAATCTAGAAATGAGATAGCATTAACTCCATTACAGCTGTTCCAGTAGAAATATGCAAGGTAAACTGAACATTACCCTCATAGGAGACCACTTTGGTAGAGCTTTTATCAATATCTTGATTTAAAAAGCCATGGTTGTGATATAATTAAAGTTTCATTAAACTAGCAAAAGGAGACCTGTATTCTTATCCTGGTTCTGCCAAAAAAAATTTAACAGAATGCAAGTCACATCAATTGCACCTATTTCACTTTCCTCACATGTAAATGAAGGGGTTAGATTCTCTACATTTCTTACAATCTATGACATAAGGTTCTTTTCAATTCTGATATACACTCTGTTCTATTATTCTTTCATCTCTAATGTTATATGCTCTATGTTATGGTGATCTATGTCCTAAAGTCCATTTCAGTGTGGATGTTCTATAAGGTCATAAGACTTTCAAACTGCCCAGGGTTTAGCAGAAGCAAGAATACAGTTTCAGCAAGTAAACTCCTGCTCCCCCTGTCTAGTGTTCTTATACTACATCCCTAGTAATTGTATACTATCCCCCATGAACTTCAAATCAAGAACCATCTATTATAAAAATAGAACCATAAATCATTCCCCATTTTGGTAGAGATATTATTTAAGGAGACGGATGTGACAGACAGCTGACAGAGTCTGATTAATGCACAGTCCTGAGGGAAGAGAATGACATTTGGAGAAGCCAACCCACACTAGCTCACATTGCTCATTGCTGTTGAACCACCTAAATTATATCCTTGGTATAAAAAATCACTTTTAAGATAATATTTTAATGTTTAAAAACATTTTCATCAAATGTTAATCCTGGAGGGGCATTAACCATACATGGGATAACCTAGTGGCTTCCAGGTTAATATGAGAGAAGAAACCCCTAGGTCTGCTAATTATTCTGTAGAGTGTGCTTGATTTACCTGATCAGGGCCTCATATCCATACATTTTCAGACACTTTGGAAGCACCTTGGAGGCCCATCAATGGGTACTTTATGTCTCCTCCTATATCTCAAACATTAGGTTGAAACATAATCCCATAATAAACAAAGATTGGCTTCCCCTGGGGTTGGATATGTAACTGAAGGATAAAAAAGTTCATTCTCAAGAAACTTTAGATTGAAATATGAAGATGACTCAGATTGTTGGGTGACAAATGGGACTGAGGCTAGGTAATTACTGCCTGTGTAATTTATAAGATCATAGAACTAAAAGAGTCTTTAAACAACATATAATTCAAATCATGTTAGTTATAAGGAAAATGAAAACCAAAAAGGAGAAGGAACTGGTCCAAAGTTACACAGAGAGTAAACAGAGAGCATAGCAGGATTAGAACACAGATTGTACAATTTCAAATCAAGTCGTTTTTCACAAAAATAATTAAGACCAATGTGAAGAAGTTACAGGAATATAGAGAGAAATCCAGTATAAGTAAATATATTCTAGATATTAGGATTTTCAAAAGTGAAAAGAAATGCTTTATTAACATACTGAGATCCATGTAATTGGAGGTGAATAAGCAGAACTTATATGAACACTTCTTAGTGAGGAACTGTAAGAAATTATCATCCTAGGGAGAAGGTTGGATCAGATGCCCTCTGAGATCTATTCAAGCTCCAAAACTCCATGTTTCTGTAATTCTATATAATATTTCAATCAACTGAATGCACAGTTGTACAACTAGATGAACTAAATGTTCCATTATAAAACTAAGGGGGGCTAATATGCAAATGGTTTCTATTAAAATATAAGCAATATATGGGAGAAAGATTATATTGAGTATGTTATAGGTTGTTAGCACTTTAACTCAGATGATAGAGCTAAGATGGTGAAGAAAACACACAAAGTTATATTAGATCTCCATATTTTCCCCCAGAAACAATGTTAAATTAAGCCTCTAAAGAGATTCTGGATGAACAGAACTTTCGAAAAGATGGAGTGAAACAATTTTCCAGTTTAAGATGGTTTAAAAGGAGTTTAGGAAAGATCTGTCTCATTTGAGCAAAAGGGAAGCATAGCCCAGCAAAAGCAATATCTGGGCAAGCTAGTGAGAGACTCTTAGCCACAGCATAGATCAGCAACTGAGGTCACTTGGTCCTGGGATAGCAGAGCAGGGGTGCAACAGGTCAGGTGTGAAGCTTCCAGACCCAGTGAAGAAAGTAAACTGCCAGCTCTGAAACCCCCAGTAAAATAGGCAAGACTAGGTAAGGTTACCCCTGGGTACTGGGCAAACCACCAGCTCCTGCGGCCCAGGCAAAGAAAGCCAGTGACTTGGATCCTGTCCCCCAGGATGAGAAGGTTGGGACATTATTTCCTGTGTCCGAAAAGAGAAGTCCAACATTAAAAGTCCCAAAATAGGCTAAAATGAGCAAAAAATAAAAACCAGAAAAGAACCATAAACAAAAGCAAGCTACTACAGTAAGGGGGAAGATAAAAACACACACTCAGAAAATGAAAATAATGTAAAAACACCTAGATGTGAAACCGTAAAAGTGAATATGAATTGTTCACAAGTCCAAAAGGACATCATAGAAAAGCTAAAAAAAGAATTTTAAAAGTTAAATAAGAGAGGTAGAAGAAAAATTGGGAAAATAAATGATTACTATACAAGAGAGCAGATAGCATAGAAAAGGAAGGATGAAAATTGATTGAAGAAAAAAAATCCTTAAAAATACAGCAGACCAAATTGGGATGGGGAGGATCCACTGAAAGTAAAAAAATAAAAACAACCTCCTTCAAAATAGAATTGGCCAAATGGAAAATGAGGTACAAAAGCAAACTAAATAAGAGAATAAGAAAATTCCTTAAAATTAGAATTGGGCAAGTGGAAGCTAATGTCTCTATGAGATATAAAGAATCAGTTCAACAAAATAAAAAGAATGAAAAAATAAAATAACACGGAAAAAACATCACTGGAAAAACAACTGGCTTGGAAAATAGATAGAGGAGCGATAATTTAAGAATTATTGAATTACCTGAAAGCCATAAACAAAAAAAAGAACTTGAATAACATGACTCAAGAAATTATAAAGGTAAACTGTTCAGAGTACCTAGAACCAGTGGGTAAAATAGTCATTGAAAGAATCCACCAATCACCTCCTGAAAGAGATCCCCAAATAAAAACTGCCAGTTATATTGTAGTCAGTTTCCAAAATTATCTTAAGTACAGTCAGAAAAATTCAAATATCAAGGAGTCACAGGCAGAATTACATAAGACTTAGCAGTTTCTACATTAAAGGATCAAAGGACTTGGTATATGTTAAACCAGAAGACAAAAGAACTTGGATTACAACCAAGAATCAACTACCTATCAAAAAAAGAGCATAAGTTTTTAGGGGAAAGATGGACATTCAATAACATAGGGGACTTTCAAACTTTCCTGATGAAAAGAACCAAGCTGAACAGAAAATCTGATCTTCAAATACAAAACTCAAGAGAAGCAAAAAGGGGAATCAAGGAAGGGGAAAAACACATTATTCAGTAAAGAGAAGATAAATGAGAAGGCAGAACCATACTCTCATCAGATTTGGCTCAAAGAATAACATTCACACTCAGTTGGGTATAGAAAATTATCCCCTAGGGGGTGGAGACAAGATGGCAGAGTAGAAGCACAAACTTGTGTGTGCTCCAGCTCCAAACAATTCTAATACCTGTAAAAAAGTGACTCTAAACAAAATGTTAAGCTACAGAGTGACAGAGAGAAACAAATCTCCTGCTAACAACAGCCCAGCAGGCCAACAGGAAAGGTCCATTGCAGCATGCTGGGAGCCATGCACAGTCCACCAGTAGCTGCATGTTTCTGGCCACAGGGAGGCCCCAACCAGCAACAGCCAGAGCAGTCTTCAGGAGAGTGAATCAACAGCAGCTGTGGCAGCTTCCAGATATCTCAACCCATAAATGACCAAAGACAAGATAAAAAGTCAGTGTGGAACTCTGTTGGAATTGGGGAGACAGAAGAGTGTGGTCTGACCCCTGCTCCTGGGGTGAGAAACAGCAGAGGCATGGCAACTGTACAACAACCACCGGATGGCCACCTCAGGAGCTCCTGGACTGCAGATTGCAGGGGGAACAAACAATCATTCAGAGGGTAATCACACTTGATTTAACATGCTTGGATCTGGAATATGGTCTAAGATGGTGGTGGTCCTGGTGGTCCAGTGAGCCACAGCTTGTGGGGGCTGTAGAGATGGCACCCTCCTAATAGCTGCAGCAGATGTGAAAACCCCAGTGATTTGGGACAAAGCTCTCTCCATTCTAGGAGCAGAGGTGCACCATGGCAAAGAGAAGGAAGTCAAAAGGGTATGGGTCAACCTTGCTCTCACTGAATTTAACTTAAGGAGGGAATAACATACATACTCAATTGGGTATCTTACCCTACAGGAAAACAGAGGGGAAGGGGATAAGAGGGGGGATGATAGAAGGGAGGGAAGATTGAGGGAGAAGGTCATTAGAAGCAAACATTTTTGAAAAGGGATAGGGTGAAAGGAGAAAACAGAGTAAGTGGGGGGAAATATAGGATGGAAGAAAATATAATTAGTCTTTCACAATATAACAATTATGGAAATGATTTGGGGAACGACACATGTACAACCTATATTGAACTGCTTATCTTCCCAGTTGGGGTGGGTGGGGAGGGAAGAAGGGGAAAAAACTGAAACTCAAAGTTTTAAAAACAATTGTTTAACAGTTGTTTAAAACAATATTTTTTACATGCAACTGGGAAATAAGAGGCATAGGCACTGGGATATAGAAATCCATCTTGCCCTACTAGAAAGTTAGGGGGATTGTGGGAGAGGACATAAGAGAGAACAGACTGGGGGACAGCTTATTCAGTAGGCTTGCTATTTTGCACTGGGGATAGGGGAAAGATGGGGAGAAAAATATAACTCAAAATCTTTTGAAAATGAATGCTGAAAACTAAAAATAAATATTTTTTAAAAAGGAAAAGGAGAAAAAGAAAAGAAAAAGAAAATGATCCCTAAAGGGAAGTAGGAAAGAAAAGTTGTTAAAAAGGAAAGGAGGTGGGATGATGGAATGAACAAATTGAGGGTGTGGTGGTCAGACGAAAAACACTAGTGAGGAGGGAAATGGGGCAAGGGAAAAGAAAATATATAGGGGGTAGGGTGGGAAATAGAATGGAGGAAAATGCTCAGTTAGGTATCATAACTGTGAATGTGAATGGGATAGGATGAACTCTCCCACAAAAAGGAAGCAGATAGTAGAGTGGGTTAAAAGAAACATAATCCTACTATTGTTTAGAAGAAACACATTTGGAAAGAAGAAATACATGCTGGAGCAGAATTTATTATGCTTCAGTTGAAGTTAAAACAAAAAACAGGGGTAGCAATCTTGATCTGAGAAAGAGAGAAATCTAGCTTGCCCTACAAGAAAATAAGGGAGAAGGGGAGGGGTGGTGGTGGTGGTGATAGAAGGGAGGGCACACTGGGGAAGGGGAAATTAAAATTCATGCCATCTGATGGGGCATGGGAGGACATGCCCCATCGCTTCAGGGGATTTGGGGTGGGGATGAATTCAGGACCCATTATCTTGTGGAAATGAATGCTGCAAACTAAAAATAAATTGTATTTTTAAAAATAAAATAAAATATTAATGGCACCTATTTAACAGGACTGTTGTAAGGTTAATATGAGAGAATATTTTATAAGGCTTTGCAACACTAAACCCACTATGTAAATGCTATTGCTATTATTTTACTGATAGTACTACTACCACAACTATTATTACTAGGAGTAGTTTCACATCTCCAATAGCTTTTCAGACATCTGGTACTGGATTCAAGTAAACATTTTAAACTCAACATGCCCCAAAATAAATTCATCTACTCTTTATCTTTTCTCCTAAATCCTTCTTAACTGCTACCTTTCCTATTACTATAGAAAGCATTATCATCCTGCCAGTTCCTCAGGTTTACAACATCAGTGTCACTCTCAATTCATCACTCTCTCTCACCTCCCTTTCCCATTTCCAATCTATTGTCACGGTCTGTTCCTTTCATCTTTTTCACATCTCTTGTCTCCACCTCTTCTCTCCTCTTATACTGCCACTAATCTATAATAATTCTTTACTCTTGGACTATTAAAATAGCCTTCTGGTGAATCTGCCTGCAACATGTCTCTCCCCACTCTAATGTATATTGCATTTATCCACCAAAGTGATTTTTCTAAAGCAAAAGTCTGATCACATCTCTCCTCTACCTACTAAATTCCAGTGGTCCTATCTCACCTCTTATATTTTAAAACTTCTTTATTCAACAAAGTCCTTCATCACCAGTCCCTACCGTCTATTCTTTCCATTCATTATATGCCTTATTCCCCAACACATACTCTTTGAGTCAATGACACTTCCCTTGCTATTTCATAAAACAGACAACCACATCTTGCAGCTCTAAGGCATTTTCTATTGCTCTTCTCCATTCTCAGAATGGTCTCTCTCCTCATTTCTGCCTCCTGGCTTTTCCTAATTACTTCAAATCCCAACTAAAATGCCATCTTCTAAAGGAAATTGTTCTCAATCCCTCTTAATTCTAGTGCCTTCCCCCTTTTAATTATTTCCTATTTATCTTGTGTAAAGCTTGTCCATGCATATTTGTTTGCTTGTTTTCTCCATAAATTGTGAGCAATGAGGTTGGAGATCATATTTTACCTACTTTTGTATCCTGAGTGCTTAGCACAGTGCCTGCATATAGTAGGCACTTAGTAAAATTATACACATATGTACACGAAAATACATAAATATGTATATACATATAAAATTAACTTATGTATATGCATTCATATAAATGACCATATATATATATATACATACATACTTGCATCATGTACACACATAGGTATATGCAGATAAAGATACAGAGATTGAGATAAAGACACATACCTCACCCCTGCATTATTACAGTGGCCCAGTGGTGGGTCTGCCTGCCACAAGTATCTCCCCACTCCAACCCATTCATCATTCAGCTTCAGAAGGGATTTTCCTAAAGTGTAGTTCTGACTGTATCACACTGTCTCTCAATGTATTCTGGTATTTTTTTTATCACCTCCATGATCAAATACAAAATCCTCTTTTTGGAATTTGAAGCCCTTCAAAAATAGTCCTCACCCACCCTCCTTTTCATATAGATATAGATATGTATATGTATGTGCGTAATTGCCTTCCTGCTTGATATTACTTGTTATATTCCGGTTTGTATTTGCTTTTATATGCATATGTTGTCCCCTGCCTCCCCATTACAAGGCATTTCACTGTCAAAAGGCCCTGTTTCATTCTTGTTTTTGCATTCCCAGTGCCTTGGTGCTTTCTATAACATTTGAGTCATAAATTAGTTAATAAATAGTTAATAAATTCTTGCTAAATTAAATTGGAAGGCTTTCTCTATTATCACACAAGGATTAAAGAACAAAATCAGGTTTCAACTTCAAGTCTTCTGATTTCAGTCTCCTTGCCCTTCCTAGAATACCATATCATCACTGAAATTTTTTAGAAAAATATCAGTTATTATTATCATCAGTCTACCTACCTCCCAATCTTCCCTTTTTCTAGCCCTAATTTGTCTTACTGATTCACTCATTCAATTAGACACTTCCCGAGCACCATGTCAAAGTGTGAGGCATGCAAAAAATGACAAAAACTTAGTCCAATCCCCCCATGAGCTCATCAACTGATAGTGTTATATTGTGTGTATTGTCTTTGCTATCACCACAGTCAGGAAATAACTGAATCACGAGAGCAAGAAGAAAATAGTTGCAGCAATATTCTTAATGGGAACGCCGGAGACTTCCACTTCAAAGCTACCTTGAGGAATCAACTAAAACTAAGTGTCTCCTGACTTGTGATTCTAAATCTCAACCTACTATTGTGACTGTGGAGCTGTCTGTCTTGTAAAGAGAGAGTAGAGGAGTCAGGTGAAACTTCTTTGCGGCAAGCAATGACTAGGCAGTCTAAGAGGCTTGGCCAATGTAACTGTGCTCATGTTTCCCTTTGGTTGGGCATGTCCCTAACAAGTAACTTGTGTATTAGAGCTGCCTGTAATCTAACAAACAGTGTTCTTTCTAAAGATTTGGGCAGTGATGGCTACTTAGAAGAAAAGAAACCCATTCTTCTCAGTAAACAGGGTGAAAAACATCCTTCACCACATAAATCTCCCAGTAAAAATTAATGCCTCTGAACATTCTTTTTCTGCTCCATTCTCCACCATACAATCATTAAGGAATTAGCTATTGTGATGAGGGAAGAAGGTCTCACTGCTCCATCCCAGGGAGCCACTTGATTTTATAGGCCCTTTTTTTAAAACCATATAACTCTCATTATTGCATTGACCTCTGACTTTCTCCACATGATGTTCATGGATAGCACTGCCATTAACAATTTCTTTCTCCACAAGGATTACCTGAATATCCTAACAAACTGATAGTTCCTCTACTCCATGGCCAGCAAGTTCCAATCTCCTGAATCCCAGCTCTAGGTGAAAATTCCTTTCCTGTCCTGTCTCTTCATACATTCTCAGCTTTATGGAGCTCAGACCTATGGCTCTCCAAGTATTGTCCCAAATTTTAAGTCCACCATAATACAACCCCTCTCTTCAACTAATGAATTCTCATTCATCTTAAATCTTTTCCTCTTTCACTCTTTCCATCTTCTAGATTACATGGAAACCTAGTTTCTACCTTCAAATTCCATAAAAATAGATTTCTCTTCTTCTGCTTTTCATTGATTGCAGCTTCCTTTGTATTCCTTGGCAATTTGGGTTAGAAGGAAAAGACAACATTTCCCTTGATCTCCTGTCATTCCCAGACCTACTCTGCCACTCAGAAATTTCTCCTTCATCTGTCTTTATCACCCTGCCTAGATCCTTGCTACAGTCATCTCTTAGACTTCATATTACTCTTCCTCCTTTCTTAACAATTTCCATTATCTAGATTACTGTCTCTCTATCCTAATTTCCATCCTTGTCCTTGATGACTTCAACACATTTTGATTCCCACTACATCAATTTCCTCATATAAATCCCCTCCTGCCTCAGTCACTCACAGGAGTGATTATATCTTAGATTATACCTTTAGCCCAAATATTTCTACCTCCATGTAATGAACTCTGAATTCATTGTATAACTCATTTATTCTTTCCAGTCTTAGATTTTGTCCTGAGCATGCTCTCAGGTTCCCCCAACCCTGTACATTTTTCTATTTCTCCTGCCCTGTCTCACCTAACTCCCTTCAAAATATAGTAAGCTAGTTCAATTCACCATGTTTCATTATTACATCACTTAATGATTTTCGTACCTTGATTCATATCCTATTAATTCAACTATTTAAACTAAGATTTAATTGCCAACATGTCAGAGACAGTGTTATATGCTGGGAGAACAAATAGTAATTTTTTTTTCATTAATATAAATGAATGAATGGATAAAATTCATGAGAGCTCTGCCTTCAAGGAGTTTACATCTTTTTTTAAAGTTTTATTGAAGTGCTTTATTTTTGCATTGCATATATGTATAGATTACTCCTAAGTCTGGAGTGGTTTCTTTCAAAACAGATAAATAAAGCAACATAAATAAGTAAAATGGATAAATAAAAATAATAATTGAGTGATCTTAGGAGAAAGTTCTTTTCACATCTGTACCATGACCCCTCCAACATGTTCTAAAACACTTTTTTTTCTCTCCTTCTGGTCCTCAATATCATGGAAAAAAGAAAACAAAAATTTTGTAAAAAATGTGTATAATCAAGCAAAAATATTTCCTCAATGGTTATATATAAAAATCCATGTATTTTCAGTTCAATAAATCTTTCACATCTCCACAATAGGTACCATGTTTCATCATCTATCTACTGTTATCATAAAAGATCATGGCTCTTAGAGATTTCAAAATTCTTTTTTTTAAGTATCTTCAATATTATTCATTTTATTATATTGATGTTTTATAACAACTATACTATCAATTTTTCCTCTGGCTCTGCTCAATTCATTTTGTCTCATTTGAAATAAGTCATTGCATATCTTTTGAACGGATCTATTTTTCTCATTTCCTACAGCAGAAGAGTATTACATCACATTCATATACCACATTTTGCCCCAATCATTCTTCAATTGTTGGATATGCTCATAGTTTGTAGTTTATTTATTTGACTTCCAGAAAAGAACAGTTATAAATTATTGTACATAATGGGCATTTTACCTTTTTGATGTCTTTTGAGTTATGCCCAGCAGTAGTAAAACTGTAGAAAAGAACACCTACTATTTAAGTTATTGTGTGTATTTCCCAAATTGCTCTCTAGCACGATCATACTCATCTAGACGTCCAAAAACAACTCATCATGGTGCCTGTTTCCCCACAACCCCTCTAACATTTATCATTTTACTCTTCTGTCATCTTTTCTACTCTGATGGGTATGAGGTGGAATTGCAGAATTGCTTTAATTTGCATTTCCCTAATTAGTAGTGATTTGGAGCATTTCTTTTTTTCCATAGAACCATAGATAGCAAATCTAAAGATTAAAAGGGAAAGGGAAACAATTAATTGGGGGGTGAAGGAGTGAGGAATCTGCTGCAAGTTTCTCCAATAAAGGTCACATTTCCAAGATAAATAAGGAATAGATACAAATTTATAAGAAAAACAGTCATTTACCAATTGATAATTGGTATAAGCATACAAACAAATAGCTCTCAAGGGAAGGAGGTTACATTCTACTGCCAATTATTGACTCAGGGACTCCTCTGACACTGGTTTTCTCTGTTCCTACTCTCATCCACCTAAATGATGCTGGAAGAAGTCACAAAATGTGCCAGTTATATCTAAAATAAAATAATATTATTTAAGTTTAATTAGGCCTTCACTGCTACATCCAAATCTTTTATTCTTCCTTGATTCCTTGCTCATCTCTCTCTCTCTCTCTCTCTCTCTCTCTCTCTCTCTCTCTCTCTCTCTCTCTCTCTCTCTTGCTCTCTCTCTCTCTCCCCCTTCCTCCTCTCACAGGAAATACCTTTATCTACTACTTTACTGAAACAATGAACATTATCCATTATAAAATTCCTAAGTCCGTATTCTAAACTTCTAAACTCTTTCCATGTTTCCTCTTATAGTTTAGTATGAAGAAGAGATACCCCTTTACCTTAACAAGTCTAACTCCTTTAATTTTGCCCTCAGTGCCATCTCCTACTGTCTCCTCTTGAAGCTCAGTTTATTAATCATTTCCCTAATCTCTCATCTTCAATTTATCACTACCTAATAATTTATTCTCCATTGCCTACCAATAAAATCAGGCTTCACGTAGCTAAAAAGGAGACAAATAAATAAGCAAAATAAAAGAGCAATTCTTAACTTGGTCTTGCCAAACTACTATCCCAAACCTGTGCTGCCTTTTACTACTACACTCTAAAAAATGCAGTTAACAATTACTGCCCCATTTTCTTGCCAGCTAATCATTTCTCAACTTTTTTTCCAATATTTATGCCTACCTTATCACAAATAAAATTATACTCTAAAAGGTATCAATCATTCTATTTTTTCCTACATCCTATCCTCACCTTGACCTTATTGAGCACTTTCTTCCATGAGATATTCCACCCTTTCTTCACTTTCACAACATCTTCATTCCTGGTTCCTTATTCTCTTGTCTGTCTACTCCTCTATCTTAGATTTTCATCTCCTGCCTTCTAGACTTGATTTTGATATCTGAATTAATTGAGATTTCATCTGATATAATTGGTTCAAGTGTCAACCCTATGAGGATGACACCCACATAAATATATCCAATTGTGAACTCTCTTCTGAAATTAAACTCTGTATTTCTAACCATATACTGGAATCTCTGACTGAATATTCTGTCATTGTCTCAAATGCAGCATATCCTAAAAAGAATTCATGATTTCTCCTCTAATTTTTCACTGTCTCCAAATGTTTCTCTCTTTTCAAAGTACAGTTATTTTTCTAATATGTACCTTCATAAACTAAGTATCAGCTTAACTCCTTCCTTTTCACTCATCTCACCCCCATGTCCAGTCAGGAGGCACAAGAACTTTAACATGTACCTCTTTCTTCCTAATTGCATAATGTTTTGCTGATTCGGACCCTTATCACTTCTCACCTGGACTATAGGAATAGACTGCCTCACTATAAGCTATCCTCAACAAAGCAACACAAATTATATTCGTAATTATTCCTTGAAAAAATACTTCCTTATTTCAACTATGATAAAAATAAATAAAACTTTTAACTTTATATTCAAGTCCTTCTTCTGTCTAGCTCCAATCTATATTTACTAACATTTTCTCCACATTATTTCCTATTAATCATACTAAGCTCTAACCAAATTGAACTTTTTAATATTCCATATACCTGATGGTTCATAAACTACTACTGTAATGCATTCTTTCTTCATCTGGGCTCTATAGAATTTTTATCTTCAGTTCATTTGCAGCTTAGACACCCTTTCCCCCTTAGATACCATTCCTGATCAAACTAATCTGTCTCTTTTCTCTCATTACCTTGTATTGTATTCATATATACACTGAATTCTATAGTAGAAAAATAAGCTTCATGACACTAAATATGTGTTTAATTGAATTAATGATCCAGTATTACAAATTCGCTAACTACTAAAAACTTAGCAACATGGTGTGAGCACTTCACTATTTTCCATGGTATTCCTTTCAGAACTTCTTAGACCTCTAGTAGCCAGGGTTCGTAGAACCCTGACATCAGTGTACATATCTGCCCCTGTGAAGATTTTCTCCAAATAGGCCAATTAGAGTCGATCACTATGTAAATCCATGGGACTATGAATAAGAAAAAATTTTTTTTCCTCAAAAAGACTAACAAGGCTAATATTTTGTAAGGAAATAAGCCCATTCACACAACAGCATGTTGCATTTTATTCTGTGATGAAATCACAAACAAAACTATCTTTGTAGAATATACAAGCATATTTTGAGATACTCTACTGCGATATGTGCATACCTCATATACCTTATTAATCCTCTAAATGATGAAACAGAGATTTCTACATAGTTAAATTTTTTCATTGGGAGTTAAATTGGAAGTTGTTTTTTTTTTCAATTCATTTATATATATATTTTAGATTTCAATATTCACTTCCACAAGATTTTGAGTTACAATTTTTCTCCCCATATTCCTCCTACGCCCATCTCAAAATAGTGAGCCTATTGAATACACCTTCCCCCAATCTATTCTCTCTTATATCCTCCCCATCATCCCCCTAAATTTTCTAGTAGGGCAAGGTAGAATTCTATACCCTAATACTTGTATATCTTATTTCCCAGTTGAATGTAAAAAAGCAATTTTTAAACATTTGTGTTTAAAACTTTGAGTTCCAGATTTTTTCCTTTCTTCCCTCCTTACCCTCTGCCCCCACCCAGGAAGATAAACAATTCAATATAAGTCATACATGTGTAGTTATGCAAAACATTTCCAGAGTAGTTATATTGTGAAAGACTAACTAAAATTCCCACATCCTATCCCACCCCTCACTTCTTCTATTTTCTCCTATGAAACTGTCCCTTTTCAAAAGCTTCTAACTACCCTTTCTCCCTTCTTTCATCCCCCTTCTTATTCCCTACCCCCTATTTTCCTGTAGGGTAAAACACCCAATTGAGTGTGTATGTTATTCCCTCCTTAAGCCAAATTCAATGGGAGTAAGGTTGACCCATTCCCTCTCACCTTCATGCTCTTCACCTCCATTATAACATTTTTCTTTTGCCTTTTTCATATGTGATAATTTACCCTTATCAATCTTTCCCTTTCTCCTCCCAAGATATTCCTCTCTCACCTCTAAATTTTAATTTTTTTTGGATATCATCCCTTCATATACAACTAATCCTGTGCCCTCTGTCTGGGTATACATGTACATACACATACATACACTCATATATAAGTATATACACACACACATGTATATACACATATACAAACACACCTTCCTATACATACATATGTATATATTATATATACATGTATATTCCCTTCAACTATTCTCATACTGAGAAGTCTCATGAGTCACGATTATAATTTTTCCATGTATGAATGTAAATAGTTCAACTTTAATAGGTACCTTATGATTTCTTTTTCCTGCTTACCTTCTCATGCTTCTCTTGCTTCTTGTAGTTGAAAGTCAAATTTTCTGTTCAGCTCTGATTTTTTCATTAAAATTACTTGAAAATCCTATATTTCATTGAATGACCATATTTTTCCCTGAAGCATTATACTCAGTTTTGCTAGATAGGTGATTCTAGGTTTTAATCCTAGATCCTTTGACCTCAAGAATATCGTATTGCAAGCCCTTTGATCTCTTAATGTTGAAGCTGCCAGGTCTTGTGTTATCCTGATTGTGTTTCCACAATACTCAAATTGTTTTTTCTGACTGCTTACAGTATTTTCTTCTTGACCTGCGAACTCTGCAATTTGGATATAATATTCCTGTGAGTTTTCTTTTGGGGATCTTTTTTCAAGAGGTGAGAGGCAGATTCTTTCCATGTCTATTTTACCCTCTGGTTCTAGAATATCAAGGAAATTTTGCTTAAGAATTTCTTGAAAGATGTCTCCTAGGCTCTTTTTTGATCATGTTTTTCAGGTAGACCAAAAATTTTAAAATTATCTCCCTTGGATCTATTTTTCAGGTCAGTGGTTTTTCCAATGAGATTTTTCACATTGCCTTTTTTTTTTGGTTTGGATATGTTTTATAGTATCTTGATTTCTCATAAAATCATTAGCTTCCATTTGCTCCAATCTAATTTTGAAGGAATTATTCCCTTCAATGAGTTTTTGAAATTTCTTTTTCATTTGGAAAATACAACATTTTAAGGCATTCTTATCCTTATTGGCTTTTTGGACCTCTTTTGCAATTTGGGTTAGCCTATAGTTTATGGTGTTACTTTCTTCAGTCATGTTGTTGACTCTCTTTTCATGATTTTCTTGCATCATTTGCATTTCCCTTCCCAATTTTTCCTCCACTTCTCTTACTTGATTTTCAAAATCTTTCTTTAGCTCCTCCACGGCCTGTAACCAATTCATATATTTCTTGGAAGCTTTTGTTACAGGAGTTCTGACTTTGGTTTCTTCCTCGTGTTTCATGGTTTGACCTTTTTTTGTCCCCCCAAAAAGAATTCTATTATCTGTTTGAGCTTTCTCTTATTGCTTATATTCCTAGCCAATTACTTTATTTTTTAGCTCTTTGCCACAGTAGAATTATGCTTCCAGATTGCAGTGATCTATGTCCTAAACTGCTGGGATTTTTTTAACTTCCAGAGGTATTAGGAGGGTGCCCCCTCTGCAGTCCCCACATGCTTTGGCATACTGGCCACACACCCCAGGACCAACATCGAAGAGAGCCATCCAGATCCAAGCAGGTCAAAGCAAGAGTGGTTACCATAAGAATGTCTTTGTCTTTGTCTCCCCTACAATCTGTAAGCCAGGACCTCTGGAGACAGCCACATCACAGCTTCTGCAGTAGCCCTGGGTCTACCACTTCTTACCCTGGGAGCAGGGGTCAAACCATGCTCTTCTCCACCCAGTTCCAACAGAGTTCCTGAGTCACCTTTTACTATCTTTTTGGCATTTATGAGTTAGAAGTCTGAAAACTATCCCAGCTGCTGGTGATTCACTTTTTTGAAGTCTGCTTAGGGCACAGCTTCACAAGGCCATCCTTGGCCTGAATTTCAGCTCTCATGGGACTGTGCTGAGCTCTCAGCCCTGTGTGATAGACCATCTCCATTGGCCTGCCAGGCTGTCATCAGCAGACTTGTTTCTCTCTGTCATTTTGGGAGTTCTGTAGCTCTAAAATTTGTTCAGAGTCTTTTTTTACATGTATTGGAAGTGGTGGGAGCCAGAGCCATACAGAGGTCCTGTTTTTATTCCACCATCTTGACTATGCAAAGTAAAATCAGGAATTTTTTTTAAAGGCTTTATGCTGAAAACTTTGTTGATTTCTTTGGAGTGTTTTAAAATGCATTTTTCTAGTCATATTATAAGGATAAAACTGAGACAAGATAGCAATGAGATGAACAATTTGAAAACCACCATATAAAATTATTAATTCAAATTAGTCCCACACATACTTATTATGAATTAATTTTGTGCTAAGTACTTTACTCACCACTAGGAATACAAAGATAAATTTTGGAAAAAATCTTTGCCCCAGGAAGCTGATAAACTAGAATATGCATGAATGTTCTATGCTATCCTCCCGTAATTTAGTGATATCCAACAGAGCTTTCATTCTTCTGGCATAGTACTTCTGAACCTATGGTCACTTTCTTACCTTACTCAGGGAACAGGTGATCTTGAAGGTGATCTGTCTAGAGATATGAATAATACAAGGTCATGTGTGACAGGGACAAAAGTTAGATGAAGCCAAGTCTTCTGGGGGAAAAAACAATAAGATTGAGAAGTGGAACTGAGATAGCAGAGTAAAGACTGGGACTTGCCCTAACTCTCCCCAAACCATTCTAAGTACCTTCAAATAATAACTCTAAATGAATTCTAGGATTGCAGAACTCACAAAAATGCATAATTAAACAATTTTCTAGCTGAACACAACTAAGAAGGTTGTGAAGAAATGTCTGTTACACCTGGGTGAGAGCGTAGCACTGTTCTGCATAGACTATAGCAGCAGAACTCAGCCCTAACAAAATAGGAGCAGGATTTGGGAGTGACGGAATCAGCAGTGGCAGTGGAAGCAACTGCTTCCAATGCTCTTGGCCCACAGATGGTAAGGGGGTCAAACAATTGGTCAGAAGGAGATTTTAGGAGTCTCTTTCCTAGCACTGATTCAGGACTCTGTTCCTTTGCCCATACCTGGATCCAGATCACAGTACTGGGGTGTAGTCACAGGGTGAGGAAGAGCATTAGTCTAGAGAGATTCCACCCAAGGTGGAGGTAAGACCCTCCTCAAAATGTCAGGACACAAAAGAATGCATGTGATCACTCACAGACAAGGGCATAGGACACAAATAAGAAATTCACCCCTACATAGAATCATTACCTTTGAAAAATTGAAAACTTGCAGGTCCATAGAAGTATCCCTGGAAATAGCTGTACATAACCCCAGAAGTTTGGAATAGTGTGCCCTCCATCCTGAAAGAAATAGGCTGGGGAAATGAGAAAACAATGGGAAAAATATTTACTGGAAGTAGACAAGAAAAAATCAAAACAGCACTCAGAAGAAGATAAAAAGTCAAAGTTCCTACATCCAAAGCCTCCAAAAAATGAATTGGTCTCCACCCATGGAAGAGCACAAAAAGGATTTTGAATAGAGATAGAAGGGAAAAATGGGAAGAGAAATGGGAATGATGCAAGAACATAATGGAAAATGTGTAAATAGTTTGGTAAACGACACACAATAATAACGAAGAAAGATAACATTTGAAAAACAGACTAGCCCACACACAAAAGAGGTCCGAAAACCAGTGAGGAAAACAATGCCATTAAAAGTAGAATTGTTCGATGGAAAAGGAGGACCAAATCTCAATAAAGAAAATACTCCTTTAAAAATTAGAATGGAGCAAATGAAAAGCAATGACTTTATGAAAAATCAAGAAAAAATAAAACAAAACCAGCAGAACAAAAAAATAGAATACAATGTAAAATATCTCCCTGGAAAAAAACAACTGAACTGGAAAATAGATCTAGGAGGGAATTAATCTAAAAAATTATACATCTACTGAAAGCCTTGATCAAAAAAGAGCCCAGACTTGATCTTTCAAGAAATTATAAACAAAACTGTTCCAAAGATCTACAACTTGATGGTAAAATAGAAGTTGAAAGATTCACTGATCACCTCCTAAAAGAGAT
The DNA here is from genome assembly GCA_028646575.1 of Pseudocheirus occidentalis. Classification (NCBI taxonomy): domain Eukaryota; kingdom Metazoa; phylum Chordata; class Mammalia; order Diprotodontia; family Pseudocheiridae; genus Pseudocheirus; species Pseudocheirus occidentalis. The sequence continues at coordinate 20,911 of JAQQSW010000912.1, forward strand.
CCAAAACTGAAAACTGCAAGGAATATAATAATGTAAAGTTAATGGAATCTGAATATATTCCATTCCCCTTTGTATTGGTAAGTAAGCAGGAATTTAGCTCTTTGTTTCAAGTTAACACCTTGTTTAAGCTATTTAATTAACACAGAAGTAGTTAACACTTTGGGATGAGGATGCTGATGTAATAGGAAGGGGCTGTATGGAGAGGGGCTATACTGTATATAAGGAAAACAAACAGCAGGACAGTCAGATTTTCTCTCAGTTAGCAACTGGAAGATGCAACTTTTGCCAAGACCCTACTTCTGGGAATGTTTTCCTGAGATTCTCCTTTTGCAACTTTTCCAAGAACTTCCAAGAAACAGGCTGAGTAGCTACCATAAGTGAGAGAAGGACCCCTTCTTGAAGGAGCCTGTTCAATTGTGAAACCTTGGGAATGTGGGTGTTCACTGCATTAACCATGCATATCAACTTCATAACTACTGTAATGGCTTTGGCTTTCTGGTTCTGGGACTCAGTTTTCTGGTGTTTGAATAAAAGCTTTAGTTCTGCCCTCCATCTGGAGAGTTTGCTATATTTTGTGATTCACTACTATACCAGAATATTCATAACCACCATGGGTGCTGTGAATATTGCATTATTTTTTGCAAATAACTAAATTTCAGAGTTCCCAGGTCAAGGAGAAAAAAATGCAAGCAGTCAAGAAGAAACAATTTTGAGAGGATAACATAAGATGTAGCAGCTTCTATACTAAAGGATCAGAGGGCTTGAAATATAATATTTTGGATGGCAAAGGAGCTAGGATTGCAACCAAGAATCACCTACACAGCAAAATTGAGTATAATCCTCCAGGGGTAAAACAATAGAAATGTAATGGGTTAGAGAAATTTCAAGCATTCTTGATAAAAGACCAAATATGAATATAAAGTTGACTTTAGAATACAAGAGAAGCATAAAAAGGTCAATAGGAAAGGGAAGAAACAAAGGGCTTAATAAATTTAAACTGTTTACATTCCTACATGGGAAGATCATATTTGTAACTTATAAGACCTTTCTCATTATTAGGGTAGTTAGAAGAAGTATATATATACAAAGGATACAAGTGTAAGTTAAATCAAGTTAAAAGGTAAAAGACTAATGTGCTTGAAGAAAGAGAAAGGGAAAGGTAGATTAGGGTGAATTATCTCACTTAAAAGCAGTAAGAAAAAGCTTTTAGAGTTCAGGCTCAGAGGGTGGAGGTTAGGAGAAATGAGTGAACCTTATTCTCATCAGAACTGGAACAAAGAGGGGAAAAATATACAACCTCAATTTGTTGTAGGACGTTATCTTACCTTATGGGAAAGGAGACGTAAGGAATAGAAGAAGCCAGGGGGGCAGGGATAGAATAGAAGACAGATTGGGAGAAGTGGCAGTCAGAAGTAAAACACTTTTGAGGAGAGATAATGTGGAAGGAGAGAAAATAGAACAAACAGCAGGTGTGGTATAAGATGCAGGCAAATATAGTTAGCAATAGTAACTGTGAAACAAGATTGAAGCTTGTTTCTCTGACAAAAGGCTCATTTCTCAAACATATAGGGAAATGAGTCAAATTTACAAAAAAAATAGGAGCCATTATTCAATTGATAAATGGTAAAAAAAAAGATATGTACAATTTTCGGATTTCATAATCAAAGCTATCTACAGTCATATAGAAAAATCCTCTAACTCCCTATTGAGTGGAGAAATGCAAATTAAACAATTCTGAGATACTACTTCATACCTATTAGGTTGATAATAGGACAGAAAAGGAAAACCAGACAAATGGTGGAGACATTAATGGATTGTTGGTGGAGTTATGAGCTGAATCGGCCATTCTGTAGAGAAATTTGGACCCATGCCAAAAGGACTATGAAACCATACATACCCTTTGACCTAGCAATACCCCTTCTAGGTCTATACCTCAAAAGAGATTTAAAAAAGGAAAAGGACATATATGCACAAAAGTATTTATAGCAGCACTTTCCTGAGGGCATAGAATTAGACACTGAAGTGATGACTATCAATTGGGGATAGGCTGAACACATTATAGTTTGTGATTTGATGGAATATAAGAGCTATAAGAAATGATGAGCAGGATGCTCTCAGAAAAACCTGGAAGACCTACATGAGCTGATACAAAGTGAAATGTATTGTGTATAAGGTAACAGCAATATTATAATATGGCCATTTGTGAAGGACTAAGCTATTCTTATAACCAAACATGATACAAAACTGTTTTGAAGGACTTATGATGAAAAATGCTATCCATCCCCAGATAAAGAACTCAATATACGTTGAAGCATAATTTACTTTATGTTTTTTGAAGACTTTTTTCTTTTCTTTGGTCTATGTTTTCTTTCACAAAATGACTATTATGGAAATGTTTTGCATGATTACACATATATAATGTTTATCAAATTGCTTGCTTTCTTACTGAGGGTAAGATGGGAAGAGAATTTCAACTCAAAGTTTTAAAAACAAATGTTAAAAATTATTTTTAACAGTAATTGGAGAAAACAAACACTAAATTAAAACATAAAAAAAATGAGGTAAAGGAGAGAATACTTTCAGTCACAGTATGTCAGTAAAGGCTCCATGAAGGCCTCGAGCAATTCACAGAAAATTATTTTTCATACAAATAGGTGAACAATTTAGGTGCAAAGGCTGATACTATAAACAAATTAGGGGATCAAGAAATAATTTATTTGTAAGATTTATGGAGAATGGAGGAATTTAGGACCAAACAAAAGATAAAGAACATTATGAGATACAAAATAGATCATTCTTATGACAAAAAATAGAAAATTTTTTACACAAAGTCAATGCAAGATTAGGAGGAAAGCAGAAAACCGAGAAAGAATATTTTTAAGTTGTATCTCTGAGAAAGGCCTCATTTCTAAAATATAGAGAGAACTGAGTCAAATTTGCAAGAAAACAAGTCATTCCCCAATTGATAAAAGGTCCAAGGATATGAATGGGAAATTTGCAAAGGAAGAAATTAAAGGTATTTATAGTCATGTGAAAAAAATGTTCTAAATCACTATTGATTAGAAAGATGTTAATGAAAAGAATTCCAAGGTACGATATCATACCTATCAGATTGACTAACATGACAAAACAGGAAAAAATGATAAATATTGGAGAGGATGTGGGAAATTTGGAAAAGAGATTCATTGTTGGTGCAGCTAGTGAGCTGATCCATTCTTTCTGGAGAGCAATTTGGAACTATACCCAAAGGGTTATAAAAATACTCCTACTCGGAGGGCAGAGCCAAGGGCGTAGAAGCAGCAAGATCCTGCAGCTCCCACACCGCCACCTTAAACACCCATTAAATTATGAGCCTGGATAAAGTCTAGGAGTCTCAGAATCACAAAAATACAGAGAACCCATCTCTCACTGAAGGCAGCTTGGCAGCAGGGGCTAATCATGGCAGCTGGAACGGAGGATGGAACAGCCTGAAGCCGAGACTGCAGCCAGGCCTGGGACAGTGGGAAGGAGCCGGGCTGAGCTGATTCAAGCGGGCACCGCAGCCAGTCAGAAGCGGCTCTACAGCCTCCAGCACCTCCACATCTGCCAAGGCATGAGGATTGGAGGGGGTGGCGCAGCTTGCACCACCTCAGTGGTGGCCACGAGGAGCCTCCCAAACCACAGCGTGAGTCTACTTCAAAGAAAATCTAAAGCACCTGCCTAAGGGGAGCTTAAAATCGGTAGAGGCTGTTAGTGAAAGCTGAAACTTTGAAAATTAATTTGGGGGTGGTATAGCAGTTTGGCCATTCTGCCCCCAGGGCAAGGAAGCAGTGGTGGAAGGGAACTGCTGGAACCTGCGATGGCCCCCACTGGGCTGCTTCAGAGCCGCTGGCCTACGGAAACCAAAGTGGGGGCTGAATCGATTGATCAGGGTCAAGTGTTCTTGCATTGAGTGGCCTGGATCCAGATCGTGGTCTTGGATGGTGGTCCTGGGGTGCACTTTCAGCAAGACAAAGCTGGGGGTACTTACAACACCCCCCCTAATAGCTCCAGCAGTTGGGAAAATGCCAGTTAATTTGGAACAAAGCTTCCCCCCTCCTTGGAAGCAGAGTTTCACAGACCTAAAAAAAAGCAACCAATTAATTGACTGGTCAACATGAGAAAAAGGAGTCAAAATAAAAATACCCATAAAACTCTAGAATCCTTTTTTGTGGATAAAATGGGTCAAAGCATGGAACGGGAGGAAGAGAGCCCAGAAACCAGAACTCCCACACCAAGTGCTTCCAAGACAATTGAAGAATGCCTAGAAGCTATACATCACCTGAAAAAGAACTTTGAAAACCAAATAAGAGAAGTGGAGGAAAAATTGGGAAAAGAAATGAGAATGATGCGAAAAAATCATGAAAAGAGAGTCAATAACCTGACTGAAGAAAACAACACTTTAAAGAATAGA
>JAQQSW010000913.1:0-25319 GCA_028646575.1 Pseudocheirus occidentalis
TTCTCCTTTAACTGGGTATTCTGGAACCTGGCAATAACATTTCTAGGAGTTTTCTTTTGCGGATCTTTTTGAAGAGGTGATCAGTGAATTCTTTCAAGTTCTATTTTGCCCTCTGATTCTAAAACATCAGGGCAATTTTCTTTGAGGATTTCTTGAAGGATGCATTCCAAGTTCTTTTTCTGGTCATGGGTTTCAGGTAGACTAACAATTTTCAAATTTTCTCTCCTGGATCTATTTTTCCAGGTCCATGGTTTTTTAAAGGATATATTTCACAATACTTTCGATTTTTTCATTTCTTTGTAACTGTTTAATAGTATCTTGGTTTCTCATCAAGTCATTGGCTTCTACTTGTTCCACTCTAATTCTGAAGGAATTATTTCCTTCAGAATGCTTTTGAGATTCTTTTTCCATCTGGGAAATTTGACTTTTTAAGGCATTCTTCTCCTCATTGGCTTTCTGGGCCTCTTTTGCCATTTGAATTAATCTATTTTTTAAAGTGTTGTTTTCCTCAGTCAGGTTGTTGACTCTCTTTTCATGATTTTCCTCACATCATTCTCATTTCTCTTCCCATTTTTTCCTCCACTTCTCTTATTTGGCTTTCAAAGTCTTTTTTTAGTTTATCTGTAGCTTCTAGACATTCTTCAAGTATCTTGGAAGTATTCGGTGTGGGAGTTCTGACTGTGTTGTCTTCCTCCCATTCCATGCTTTGATCCTTTTTTGTGCACAAAAAAGGATTCTAGAGTTTTATTGCTGTTCTTATTTTGCTTCCTTTTCCTCATGTTGGCCAGTCAATTTATTTAACTTTATGGAACTCTACTTCCAGGGGATAAAGCTCTGTTCCAAATCCCTGGGGTTTTCCCAGCGGCCAGAACTATTAGAGGGGTGTTGCAGCACCCCACGCCCCCAGCTTTGGCTTGCCAAAAGCACTCCCCAGGACCACTACCCAAACCACGATCCAGATCCAGGCCGCTCAACACAAGAGCTTCAAGTCTTCTAGGCCCTGATCAATTGCCTCAGCCCCCTTGCAGGGTCTGCAGGCTAGGTGCTCTGAAGCAGCCCAGTGGGGTTGTAACTGTTGGTTACAGCAGTTCCTGCCCTTCCCTCACTGCTTCCTTGCCCAGGAGGCAGATTGGCAGAACTGCTTTTCCTCCCCTGAAATTAGTTTGAAAGTTTCACTCACTTTCACTGACCTTTCTTAATCCTTATTGTTTCTGATTTAACAGATGTGAAGATGGCTCCAGGTGCTGTAGACCTGTTCTGCAGGGTAGACTCACGCTCTGGCTTGGGAGGCTCTGCTCCTCCTGACCACCCTGAGGCCTGCCGTGGTTAGGGGTTTTGGGCTGGGCTGGTCTTGGCTCCTGGCCTGCAGGCCTGCGGGATAAGCCCCTCCTGCAGAATTGCCTTTGTCTAATCCCTATTTTTCATGCCTTGGTATATGTGGACATGCTGGAGGCTGTAGATCTTCTCTCTTGTAGACTGGCTGTGACTCTACTCAACTCCTCCCGGCTGTCCTGGGACCTGGCCTGGCCGAGTTTCTGTTTCAGGCTGGTCTGGCGGCGGCTCCCGTCCTGCTGCGATGAACCCCTGCTGCCAAGCTGCCTTCAGCAAGAGATGTATTTTCTGTATTTTTGGCATTTGAGAACCCTAGTATTTGTCTGGGGTCATATTTTATGGGTATTTAGGGTGGCTGTATGGGAGCTGCTAGACCTTGCTGCCTCTATGCCGCCATCTTGGCTCTGCCCCTAGGTCATTCTTTAAAAGATAAAAAAAACCAAAACAAAACACTTCTCATTTTTCTTAAATGCTTCTATGAGGCCTAACTCTTCAATGTAAACACACTTTTTCTGGAACTCACTTCAGATCACAAGGACATATGAAGCAAAGAACCTACTTCTTCTAGAAAGCCAGTTGAATCAGTTTCATTTTTTCCACCCTCTTTATTGCAATTAGAAATATCTTTAGCTTTTTTCTAGAACCTTAATATTTATTCCTATTTTTTTAAAAACATAAGAATATTAAAGACACTGCTTTATTGGTGCCATAAAATAGCACAATCCACTGAAGAGTTATTGAATTGATAAACTATGTATTTCTCATTTATTTGCCTCATTCCTTTCTCTAGGCTCCTACTGCAACATTATATTTCCCAGGAGTCCACCTGAGATTTTATTTTCATTTTGGGGGCTAACTTATTTACCAGCTCTTTTTCCATTTATCAGGTATTTGTTTAAAGCTTTTGCTCTGCCCATTTGATCAAAACAAATTGGTTTGCTCTCTGTTGTCTGTTTAAAACCATGTTTAATCCATAATGGCGACTTCACATCAGTTTCCCAGATAAGAACAAAGATCCATAACTAAAGTGTTTAAAAGAGTCAACTTGGCATTCCCTTCCCTAATCTTTTGAAAGGAAAAAGGGGACGAAGGTATGAAATTGCTTGCAACTGTGCCATAATGACTCACTATTCAAAGGAACTAAATGGCAATTCTTTAAAGTCTTCACTACCCTTACCCAGAGAGCTAAAATTCATAAGTTACTGTATTTTGTTGCATACTAGTGTAGTCTAGGTACATGCTAGCTTCCAAATGGAGCTCTTTGTGCTAGGAAGCCAGGGAACTTTCAGGTTATGGATGAAGGCATCTTTAAGAGCTACGTCAAATTCTTATTCTTATGGCTAGAAGAGAGCAGGTTGTGCAAAGAACTCCTTTCACCAGAACTGTAAGAATACAGCATAAATAGGCAGTTGGAGGAAGAAGTAGCACCATCTAACTGGCTTAATTCAGGACTGTTACTAAAAGGCTGCTCAGACAGAAGACTCGGTACCATGTACAATGACTCCTTGCAGCCATAAAACTGCAGGTGAAGTATTTCCCCACTGGCAGAAAAAACTTGGAAAGTAGCTGTTCATACTAAAAGACACTGGATATCAGATTAAATGTATGTACTGATCTTAACAATAAACAGCTAAGGATGACATACATACATACATACATACTTCCTCTTCATAGAGAGATGGTGGGCAATGGATGTAGAGTGGTGTATATATGGTCAGATGTGATCATGTAACAATTTGTTTTGTTTAACATACTTTCTTTTCATAAGGAAAACTTCTTTGTGGAATGCAGGATGTTAGGAAGTGACTCATATAATTTTAAACATTTTTTTTTTTAAAGAATGGGGGGCTAAAAGGAAAATGTTAAATCATGGAGAAGGCAAAGGCAGCCAAGAGTCTTACACCCCTAGGTAATTGGGACTCTGGCTGTGGGAAAAGGTTATGGGAACTGGAAGGTATGGGGCCAAAACAGGGACATCAAGAGTTTCCTTCCCTCACCAGTATGAGTCAATGATGTCTACCCAAGTTATTTTTAGGGTATCAGTTTAGCAGCTTGGGTTAACTCTCTATGTCTCTTTGTCTCTGTATGTCTTTCTCATTCACACTTTCTGTAGGTCTCTATCTCTGTTAGTTTCTCTCTTCTTCCCCCCTTAATCACCCAATTAGATTAGGTAGATAAACTGGTAAAGGTCAACTTTAGGTAGCCTATGTAAACTGATCTTTCTTAAACATGTCAATCAAGTCTTCTAGTACACAAAGAAATATTGGTAGGACTCAACATGACTGCTTAATTATAAATCATGTTTTAAAAAGCTGTCTCAAAGTCCCTTAAAATGTAGAATACTATTTGTATATATTTCTTCAGGTTGAAAATTATTTTCACTCCTATCACCTCTTCTCCCGCTGTCTTACCTCCCCTAAAAAGCCTTTAAAACTCTCTTTACATATTTCATTTACGTGGACAATATCCACTAAAGAAATATCCTGTTGAGATTCAAAATTAGATACTTCTCCAAATTTCACTGTCTTCTCATATGTGTCTAATGGTGACCATCTCTATCATGGGATGGAAAGGAGGGAAGAAATATAAAGAAATTTAAACAATAATTTTTTTGTGTATTTAAAAGGAGTAGCAAGTTATACATAGTAGATATGTAGTTTCATGTGCAATCATCTTTTTTACTATACTATGTTATGGAAATGCTTATTTTATTCCATAAAATAAATAAAAATGAAACAAATGTACTCTAATATAATATATGTACTATAATGGTAGCTCTCTCACTTTGAGAACATACAGACATCTTTAACGGTAAGGGAAATAGATTCCTAGATGACATCAATAATGAAAGCAAAAATGTGTCAGTCCCTCTCAACTTTGTGGAGTACAGCAACAGAACCTACTGTTGCACTTAAAGAGACTTTCTCCTATGTTCCAGAAAACAGCATTAGTTTCTAACCAACATTAACAGTCATATATTACTCTCCTCAGGCATTCAGTGGTCCAACCTAATTGGATTTATTACTGTTCTTCTCCACACAGTCCATTTAATGCTTCCATGCCTTAGCACAAATACCCCCATGCCTGGAATGGACTTCCTTCTTACCTCCACCACTTCAATTTCCTGTTTCTTTCAAAAGTAAGCTCAAGCACCATCTACTACATGAAGCCTTTTCTGATCTACCCAGGTTCTATTTCCTCCCTCTCCCACAAATTGCTTCCTATTTATTCTGCATTCCTTTTGGATGTGTATAATAGCAATCAGTTTATCAGATACTTAGTCACTTAGGTCTAAGTATGGAGGGTGTGAGCCCTGTCCCCTGTTGAGAAGGCATGAATTCCCCTGTTGACATGGAAGAAGGTTATTGCATGAGACAGGAAGCCAGTGCTGTATGTAAACAAAAATTCTAGAGGCAGAGAGACAGAATTGGAATTTTCCAGCTGGAGGAAGCAGGATTGTCTCAGCATCTGGGAACTGAAGAAGTGAGTTGGAGTTAGAGAGAGAGCACTTCTCTACCAGAATCTGGAAGCTGGCTGAGAAAAGAGATGGAATTTTCCTGACACCAGAATCTGGTGAAGGCCAACCAGAAGGCCAATATTCCTTCTGGGTCGTAGGGCTATCTGAACTACTGGAGGACTGAAGAAGCATGAGCAGGATAAGATTTTGTTTGTTCATGGCCTGGCTGATTCTTGAGTTCCAGGCAAGAGAAGTGGTGAAGGGTTTGAGATGTGCTGGACCCTGTGAACTTCAGTGTGTGCCAGGGACTGCCCTGAAGACTGGACAAGGACCTGGGAGCTGTCTGCTTCTGAATCTAGGTGACAGTTTGGTGGATTCGGGAGGGAGATGGGACCATGGAAGGGGATTCATGGAATCAGGCAGAGAACCCTGAGTCAAGATGAAGTTAAAGGCCTCCCCTTGGATGAAACTGAGGTTTGCTGGACACCAAGGGATGGAGAGTTTGTGCGATTTTCTAATGACTGTACTAGTGATTAATGATAGTAATTGGGAATCTAGATTAGTGACAGACTGCTAGATGAGTGACTGATTAAGTTAATGGTTGCCCCATGAGTAGAAGATTGATATATTGTGAATTGATTGAATGAATGATTAAGTGAGAAGGGTTTCCACCTTAGGGAAACCAGATGATTATTCTTTTGTTCCTATGGGCCTTTTGGGTGGCCTTCACCAGATTCTGGTCTCAGGAAAACTCTATCTCAGCTCTCAGTCAGCTACCAGATGCTGGGAAAGAAACTCTCTCTCTCAAGAAAATTCCAACTCATTTATTCAGCTTCCAGATGCTGAGACAATCCTGCTTCCTCCAGCTGGAAAATTTCAATTCTGTCTCTCTGTCTCTAGAATTCTTCTTTATATACAGCACTGGCCTCCTGTCTCAGCCAATAGCCTTATTCCACCAACAGGGGAGTTCATGCCTTCTCAACAGGGGACAGGGCTCACACCTTCCATACTTAGCCCTAAGTTAGTTACTAAGTGCTAAGTATCTGATAAACTGATTGCTATTACAATGTGTTTATATATATTATCTCCTTCAATAGAACTTAATTTCCATAAGGGCAAGACTATTTCAGACCTACTCTCTAGCATTATGCTTACACATAGTAAGTACTTAATAAATATTTTTGATTGATAGACTCCTTAGCTCTGTTACTTAATGAATACTTTTGATTAATTGATCCTAAGCACAGTTCCCCAATTAAAATCAGTTCAGAAAAATAATCCTATGTTTCCAGAGAAAGAGACTCCACAATCCATAATCCTTTGATTATGTGGTCCAATATCTCACAATACCTATCGTGTAGTTTAACTCCTAACCGTATATCTAAGTCTTATTATAAAGGTGAAGAGTTGGTATAGGCCATCATCATGTCAGAAAGTTTTTGTTTGTTTTTGTAAATGTTTTAATGGAATGTGAATATACTAATTGAGTAACATGAACAACTTTGAATATATGGGGGAGAAAGATAGGGATGGAGATAAGAGAAAAGGATGGGGATGAGGATAGAAACTAAACCTATGATTTCATTAGTACAGGGAAAATCTAGCTGAGAAAACACGTTACACTACGGTAGGTCTTTACCTTCTGATCAATAAGCAGTCTTACAGGGTATCCTAGAATAATAGGAGATAAAGTGACTTGCCCAAGGTCACAAAGTATGCATATGTTAGAGGTCAATTTCCTTCTGCTTTACCATCTGCCTTGGAATATACAGACATATATAAATTCTTTCTGGTACCTCAGCACCTGATCCAAAAGACAGAATTCCCCATTTTTGGCATCATTGGAGTAAATAGCTCCATTCTTTGCTTCACTTAGCTTGCGGATACCTGTCCCTCCTTTTTTAAAAAATCTTTTCCTTATTTAAATGACACCTTTGCATTTTCTGGCCAGTTGTCTGCAGGAAGAGGAAGAGAAAGAGTAGGGATTGAATAGCCCATTAACACTGATGAACATTTTCCCAAAGTCTGCCCAGTGAGAGACACCAGAGTCCTACTGGCTGCAAGGTAAGTTTCAAATAAAAAACTCATTACTTTCCAAAACATAGCTCAAAGAGCCAGGGCGGGTGGCAGTGGTGAACTTCACCTAATTATCAATTAGCCTGTCTCTTCCTTCCCTTCCTCTCTAATTCAATCTCTTAAATGTATCTTTTTCAATGATGGCAGACTGAACATTTCTGATCAGAAACACAATGGACTGTACAATTTTAAGTGAGAGGGGTAAAAGATAAACTGTCCAAAAGAAAGCTTCATTATGTAAAATGATCTCTGATGTGTAATCCAGGGAGCCTGGAGATTACTAGAAAATCAGAATGAAAGATAGTCTGGCAGTATGCTGGGTCTACAATCACACCCTGCGGGTAGGCTCCATTATCTGGAATGCATATATGAGGTTTGAAATGCAAAGCATAGAGAAAGAGAAAAAAATAAATACTTGCAGGAGCTTCACCGAGAGGGAGGAAAAGGGAAGAAGCTTACCTCTCCCTCTCTGAAAGAGTGTGATGGGGGTGGATGGATGGGAGGTGATTTTATGAACTGAAGGGCAGCTTTGTAATTCTCAGCCAGAGTCCCATCCCTCCCCAGCTTCCCCTTCCCATCCTAGTGTTGATGTTGTTTTGGAAAAAAAAAAAAGTGGGATTTTGTTAGGAAACAGGAATTCTAGAGAGTATCCTGGCATCTCAGTGGCGCATGTTTTACCAGTTTCTGAGAGAATAAACTTTTTGGGGTGGAAGAGTGGCAAGAGAGGAATGTAACACAGAATTTTAGAATATCAGAACTAGAAGGCAACCGAAAAATCATCCAGTCTGATGTTTTACTAAGGAAACAAACTTGAACCAGCAAGTTACTTATCTAAGATCTAAAGCTAAGTTAAACATGGAATTGGAACTTGAAATCTTATCTCCTCAATTCTAGTCCTTTGTTTTCTTCACACCATACTATACCAGCTGTTCTATTCCATGAATGGAATCGTTTTGCTATGATTTGTAATAGAACACAGAACTTTTTTTTTAACAATATGATTTCCAAGATGAATTTTCTTGTATATATGAGTAGAATCCAAAAATTCACTAACACATTCAGCAATAGAATTAGAATCTCTTGAGGAAGCATCAGGACAGTGTATATTAAAATACTTGACTCTTTTTAATAGAAAAAAAAAGAAAAGAAATGAAAACAAAACCACCACCACCAACAAAACCCAAAACTGAAAGCCTAGGGATTAAACGGTGGCTCATTAATTGGAGGAATGGCTGAATAAATAGTAATACATATGAAGAATTCATAGAAATGTGAGAAAACAGGTATGAAATGAATAGAAAGCAGAAACAAGAGAATAATGTAACAACAACTCACATTCATATGATAGTTTAAGGTTTTAAAAATTAGTTGAAAAATGATGTTATTTTATCTTCACAACAACCCCTTGGGGATGAGTATCATTATGCCCACTTTACAAATTAGGACACTGAGAACCTGAAAGATGAGTTGACATGCCCAGATTCACACAGCTAGTAAGCAGCTCGGGCAAAATTTGGACCCAAGTTTTTCTGATTTTGAGTCTCTGGAATTACACACACCATACTGTCTGTCTCTCAAAGTGGGTTAACTGCTTCACAAAGGGCCATCTCCCTGCAGTCTTTGAATAAGGCCCAGCCACTAGTAAGGGTGTCCTTAAAGGAAAAGCTGCACCTTTCTTGGTTTGCCTCAAATCAGAGGGTATTTCATCTATGGGGGAGATAATGTGAACAATGGCCATACTTATAGAAATTATCACTATAACAATTTTAAAAATAGTATAAATCTAATGAATTGTGATGAATGATCTCTGTCCTGGAGAAGTGATGAAGAAACACCTTTCTTCCTCTTGGAAGACAGAGCAGGGAGAGGCCAGAAGTGAAATGCCCTGCATGTAGTCAGGTAGTGTGGTTGTGCTAAGTGGAAAGGGAGAGAGGTTTTTCTTTGTTGAGAGAAAGAATTCTTGGGGCGGGTGGTGCTGGAAGGGAAATGATTGCTTTGTAAAAACAGAAGGCAACAAGATAAAAAAGAAAGTAACTGAGCAGCAATGGTTTTTGTTTTGTTTTGTTTTGTTTTTAAAGAAGCATCAGGACAGTCTGAAATCAAGTAGACAAAGATTTTATAAAATCTAAACCATTTCCCCTTGCCATCCTGCAATAAAAGCCACCGGCTACCCTCTCGCAATATGATTAGTGCACAGCAGATGAAAAAGCAGTCTCTGGACATACCTGCTGATGCCTTGAGCCTCATCCTGACTGCTGAGGCATGGTGAATTACTTCCAGGGCCCCAGTTAGAGCTGAGCTGAGCCTGATGGGAATGAGCCCCACTCCCTAGCTACCCAGTAGAAGGAAAGCACTGAGATTCAGCAGAAATAGTCCCAGGCTAACTCATATCTGTCCTGACAGAGCAAGAATTCTGGGTCCCTAGAAATGTAAATATTCCTTTTTCTCTTCAAGTGCTTCTGGCAGTGCCCATCAAAAGAGATATATTGAAATAGTGGGTTTACTGTGGGTTTTGGATTTCTAGAGCTGCCAAGCCTGCATGTTTGGTGAGTGTGGCTGTTGGGCTATATCTTCTTTCCTTAGATCAACAGCACTGAGGCACTCCACACGGTCTCCAATAACTTCACTAGAACATAGCTTTCAGCCTGAGGTGCCTCCAGCTCCAATTTCCAGCTCACCTTCTGAGCTAACAGTAATTGCAAATTAAATTTCGGCTTACTGAAAAGTGCCTGAGACCCTCAAATAAACACTAGCAAACACTTTAATAGATGTGTGTAATATCTGCTGCTACCCTATTAAACCCATCTTGTAGCTTTTCCACAATATCCCTAGTTGGTTATAAGAGTTGGAAGGAGGGCTTTAGGCTGTCTAGTCCATATCACTGCTGGGTAATTCTCTGTTTTCCAACATTGCTGTGTATGTCTGTGTTTGAAGAGAATTTTATTAGGCATCTGGAAAAAAGTTAGAAAAAACTGCCCCAATGCTCATCCTCAAAGCAGATTTAGTTATATTCACAGTTCAATTCAATTCAGCAAATACATATTGAGCACCTACTATGTGTCACCCATTGCGCCAGTTTGGTGTTGGTGATACCTGAACAGAGAGCTTGAGAGGAGCTGAGAGCTTCTCTTTTTCACTCAGTTACCTATCTAGTCATATATGGAGGATGGCAACTGGCCCTACTACTTAAGTGAGCCAAGCCAGAATAAATTCATGTTAGTAAGTTTTGACAAAACCCCCTGTCTAGTTAGCATTATGTCTCTCTCTGTATGATATCTTCCTTTTGAAAGCATATTCCTAGAAAGCAGTACATTTTTCAGCCTTATTCTCGAGTAGGAATTACTGAAACACTACCCAAGGGCATTCTCCATTTTCCCTCTTGGTTTCTGGACAAAACTACTGTCCTGACAGCCATTTAAACCTGGACTCAGCTGTGGCTCTAGGCTCTAAATGATTTTCCCTGCATAATTATGCTCCAACTTTCGGTTAGATAGATGTCTTCTTCTTTAGGACTAGAGCTGTCTTTCTTAGGCACAGAGCATTTTGCTTTTCCCATTCTACCTCTACCCCCCCCCAGCCCCTCCTCATCCAGCTGTCCTACTTTTCTAGTTTCTTGATTGGTCCTCTCAGAGCCCCTGCCACTTTCCCAGATCTGACTCCTTGAAACATTCTAAGTCACCACTCACCACGTCTGGTAGTCTCTAATGCCACCTTTTAAGGCTTGGCCACAGTCTCTTTTCAAATATACTTTGAATGATTAGTGAATATTATGGGATTTAGGTGATGATCCATCATTTATGAACTGTCAGAATGGCCTAACAATCCTTTTAGACTTTTACTGACCTTATACATCTTTCCTTAGAATTAAATAGGAAAAGGAAAATGGGTTGAATTGCTTTTTAGTCACCCCAAGTTTCTTCCCCAAACAGAACTTTAGTTCAACATTTTTTTTTAAGCATTATCCTTCCACTGATGCTATTTTGCTGCATGGTTGAAAGAGACAGAATATCACAATTTCTCAAGAATTAAAACCAAGGGATATGCCAAAGGCAATGGAGAACACCTTGGTGATCACCAATGAGTAATACATAACCAAGGAAGAAATTGCACAAGTGGAATTGTAGTAGAAATGAAGGTAGAACTCCACCCAACATATGGCAAAGATCAATGACAGATATTTCAAGTACTCCTTTGGTAATCATATGGTGTTAATGGATCTAGCTGGAAATCCAAAACATTTTGAACAAGTCCTTGAGGAACATTACTAGGAAGATATAATCGAAATTAGCATAGCATGACTCACGGATGAATTCCAATCTGTATTGTTGACCTAAGATACTATTGTAGTGTCTTTTACATTACAATCACAGTCTCAAACCTTTTCCTTACTCCCTGTACTTCCAACTTTTCCCTCAACAATCACATTTATAGCCGATGACTTAGCAAGCTACTGTACCAAGAGGATGGAGATAATCAGACGTGAACTCCCTTATATTATTCTATCCTTCAGAATACCTTAGGATCATCTCCAACTCTTTTCTTCCTTCCTTTAGTTAGTCTATACTAAGGATAATAAATATCTGTCTATGCTCTTAATTCCATTCTCTTCACCTTCATCTAGGACCTTGCTTTGGTAAGATTTTCCTTTCTCACACACATATTCAATCTCTTCTTTTTTTCATTGTCTTCTTGCAATCTTTCCCCAAACATACCCAGTTCTTCCCTGGTACTAAGCCTACTATTCCTTTGAGCCATCTACCCTGTCCTAACTTCTCCCCTTCACTTTCATCCGACCAACCAATCAATAGGCAGTAAGTACTTACTATGTACTCAGCAAAGTGATAAAATACTGAGGAGGGCCTAGAGAAGACAGAGTGCTGGGCCTGGAGTCAGGAAGACACATCTTCTTGAGTTCAAATATGGCCTTAGACACTTACATGTGACCTTGGGCAAGTCACTTAAACCTCTTTGCCTCAGTTTCCTCATCTGCAAAATAAGCTGGAGAAAGAAATGTAAAGCACTCCAGTATCTTTGCCAAGAAAACTTCAAATGGGGTCAGGAAGAGAGACACAACTGAACAATGACAAAACACTGAGGATATGAAGAAAAAAATCAAATTATACTCTCAAGTAATGTGGTAGATCACCGCTGAATTCAGTAAACCACATATGAATAGATATGCAAGAGATAAATGCAGAGTAGGTAGAAAGTAACCTGCTAGACTCTAACACAGTGGTTCTCAACCTGTGGATCTCAACCCCTTTGCAGGTGGAATGACCCATTCACAGGGGTCACAGGGGTCGCCTAAGACCATTGGAAAATACATATTTCCAATGGTCTTAGGAACAGAGACACTGCTCCTCTATCCATCTCAGGCAGGTCCGCCCACATGCAAATACATCCACATATGAGTATTAAGGGTCATGGCATTAGGAAGGTTGAGAACCATTGCTCTAACAGCTGGGAGGATAGGGGATGGGGGAACAACTAAGAGGCTTCCTAAAACAGAAGCAATTTGACCAGAATCTTGAAGGACACCATGGATGCTAAGAGACTTAAGTGAGAAGGGAGAGCACTTCAGGTATTCAGGAAAGCCCAGTGCAAAGACTTGGAGAAGAGAAATGAAACATTATGTGTAAAGAACAGAAAGTAGGCTAGTATGGTTGGTCCTTAGAGTCCATGCAAGGGAATAGGATAAGAAGACAGAAAAAGTAGGAAGGGTCAGTGTCATAAACAACTTTAAATGGCAAAAGACTTTCAAATTCAATCCTGGAGGTAAGAGGGAGCTACTGAAGTTGATTGTGTAGGGAGTGGTATAGTCCAGTCTATGGATAGGTAAGATCACTTTGTCATACATGGAAATAATGAGTTAGAGAGGGAAGCAACTTGTGACAAGGAGACTAATTAGAAGGTTATTGTATTATTCAGGTGAAAGATGATGAAAGCCTAAAGCAGAGTGGAAGTAGTGGGAGTGGAGAAAAAGCAAAGTATGTGAGAGATGTTGTGCAGATTGAAACAATAATATATGACTACTGATTAGGAGATGGATAAGAACAAAGAAAGCAGAATGGACACCATGACTGAGAGGATGGCAGAATTCTCAACAGAAATTTGGATGGTCAGACAACGGGATGGGTTAGAAGTGAAAGATCATTGAGTTCCACATGTTTGAGTTAGAGATGGCCATGCGATGTGCAGTGCAAAATATCCCCCAAAGCATTATTGGTATTAAACATTTTCAAACAATTGTCTTCACCCAATGTAATTACTTTCTCACCACCCACTTTCTTCCTTTACCCTTTACAACTAGGTTTTTGCCATGATCATTTCACTGAAACTACTCCCAGAAATTGACTACTCTAAAAGTCAGTGTTGCTTAATGGATTTTTTTTTCAGGTCTCATGAAAGGTCTTTCCACTCCATTTTATGGACTTTGCAAGCTATTCTTCACCTGCAGCCAGACTAATCTTTTGACATAAATAGATAGATGGATGGATGGATCGATGGATAGCTAGATGGATAGATAGAGGATAGAAAGATAGACAGACAAATAGAGAGACAGACAGACAGATAGATAGATGGCTGACTGGCTGGACAGATAGATGAAAAATGGATAGATGGATGGATAGATAGATGATAGATGTATAGATAGATACATGGATGGATAGATAGATTATAGATCGATCAATAGATAAATAGATGATAGATAGATAGATAGATAGATAGATAGATAGATAGATAGATAGATAGATGATAGATGGATAGATAAATAGACAGAGATCTGGTATGCTTTAAAAAAAATCATTGGTAATTTTGCTGTTTACTGAATAAAGCTAAATCCTATTTGGCTAGCCTAGCATTCAAGGCCCTCTAAAATCTGTTGCTTCCCTTTCCTTCCATTCTTGTCTCATATTTCTTCTCTACAATATGTTACAACCAAATGAGAATATTCTTTGTCCTCCATATACCTCCTTTACTTTCTAATCACCATGCCTTTAGACATGCCTTTTCAATGCCAGGAATTTCCTCCCCTACGTCAAGTGATGACTTTGATGGAATTGTGGGAATTGAGGGAACCACTGACTCTATCTTGTGACTCAATTCTGGCTCAAGCTTAGTTCCCTTTCTATGAGTCTGGTTCAATTTCTGTCTTGTGAGAAAACTTTATTCAATTGTAGGAATAGTGTGTGTGGGGGGAATGGAAATATTGTATTGTTTCTGTCTAGCCCTGCATGGCTGGTAAGCTGGGCCACCTCTATCTGTTGCTTAGAGACCCCTAGCTAAGGACTTAGTTTATGTGGACCAGAAACCCAATCAGATGCAAAGATTGATATAAGGAGTTTCCTCCTAATTTTACTTCTCAAGCAACCCATTATGTCTTATCTGAAAACTGGTGTTGTACTAGTTAATTAGTTAACTGTTTCTTTCTTCCTTTGATTGAATTCAGACATTTGATGGGGAGTAGTACACTTCTTTTTCTGATTCCAGGAAATTGCACCTATTCACTCTTCTTTCCCCAACTTGGAAAACCCCTCCTCTTTCCTCCAGTTAGAAATCAGATTACTTCATTTTGTATCCTGGTTTATATCCTGGTAATTGACTTCTTTTAATGCATAAAAATCTCTTTACCCTTGTATTTGGGGTTCAGTGTCAAACTGAAAAGGCCTGGTCTTGATTTGATTTGCAACTGGCATGCATTGTTTAATATATCAATATGATGGGGAGCTGTTTGCTCAGTTGTTTCAGATTTCAAATTCCTACCCCTTTCTCAAAGTCGTATTTAATTTCTAACTCTTCTAGGAAGTCTTTCTTGAAGTTTCAAGCATAATCATCACCTCCCTCTCCACTTCCCCTAAACACTGCCTAATATGTAATACTTTACTTGCACCTCTCTGATAAATATATCGTGCAATTTTTTTGTATTTTTATTACTGGGTATTTTTCATGTCCTTTACTAGACAATGTAGGTTCTTCAAGGGTGGAAACCACTTTGTATCTACACTTTGTAGCTAGCACAATATTCTGAAAACAGGAAATAATAAATACTTTTTCAATTTCATGGTATCAAATGTAAGTGACCAGACCAGAAATCCACAACCTTTTGAAGGAGAAAAAACATTTTTTGTTCTATTCTTAGATATAACTTTTTGAAGAACAATATTGAATTTTGAAGAATAAAACTCTATAGTTTTTCAGTTGATGGCCAAGATATTTTACACCAACTTCATCTGCACTCCATTGTATGCTTTATTATTTAATTGATTTATCCAGATTAATGCAACATAAGAGCTAAATAATAACAGTATTGATTGTCTCTCAAGTTTTGATGAGATCCTATTCTGATGCCTCTTTCTGCCGTGGAGATGATTGTGGGCTCTCAAAGGTTTTGCCAGAGTACAAATTATGATAGATCTTACCAACCTGAAACATCTACAATTATAGGCCCAGACATGAATTACAGTTTGTTGCTAAGTTTTGAAAACTTCATTGTCAGAGAGCTGGCCCCAAGGTGATAATTTTTTGGTCAGAAAGTTAAGAAAACTGAGCAGATGGTGGTGGTGATCAGTTTTGATAGAGCATCATGGAATACAATGAGTGACTGTCTTAGGATGACCTGATTTCAAATTCTGACTCCACTGACTGCCTAGGTAACTATAGGCAAGTTATAACCCCTATATGTTTCACATTCCTTAGCTTTAAAATGCTGGCACTAACACCTGCCATCTGGGGAGTATTGTGAGGGATAAGTGTGCTATATAAATATGAAGTTTTATGGTTATTTTTTTAGTTGAAATCTCAGAAATACTATATCCAGAAGGTTGTTGAAGAGGTGAAATCAGAAGGCTAGATCTAGTAGCATATAAAATGTGAGCTGAGTTCAAATCCTGATATTAACTGCTTATTATCTATGTTAACCTGGGCAAGTTACTTAACTTTTCAGTCTCAGCACCTACCTCACAAGATCATTGTGAGGATCACCTAAGAGAATGCATACAATGCAGTTTGGGAATTTTAAAGCATGATATAAGTGCTCACCATTATTTTAGTAAGCTTGCCCTAGAAACTTAAAGGAAGGTCCTGAGCAGGTCCAAAGTATTTCCTTATTATCACTTTCCTGCACCAAGATTGGCTGCAGTTAATAGAGTGCTGGGGCTGGGAATCAGGAGGACCTGGGTTAATTTGGCCTCGGGACACTTAATAGCTGTGTGACCCTAGACAAGTCACTTAATCCTGTTTGCTTCAGTTTCCTCCTCTGTAAAATGAGCTACAGTAGGAAATGGCAAAGTATTCCAGTGTCTTTGCAAAAAAAACCCAAAAGGAGTCAGCAAAATAATTCAATAACAAGAAGAACAACACAATAAAGTTGTCTGATTAGGTCATCTCTTCCTTGGAAGAGAGTGGGAACCTGGCCCTAAAGGATTCAAGGGAGGTTGGGGTAGAGGAACAAAGGACAGAAGGGTAGAAGAAGGAAACTGGATCTAAGGCATCAAGAAGTCCTTGGGCTTGGGGATCCCAAATGCTGAATCCCTAAATACCTAAGGAGAGCAGATGCAAAGTGGAAAATAGGGCTTTGGGGCAGCAAGAGTGAGATAGATGGTGATGGCAGAGAGAGCATTATACCTCTTAGCCCTGAGCTCTACTCATGAGCAAGACTGGTTAGTCATGGTTTATATCCAGTAGCAGGGTGGCCCATTAATGTCATGAATCAACACAGACACGGCTCTTTTCATTCATTTTGTCTACAAGGACTTCAGGCTTCACCATGTGACATGTAGAGACACATGGGGCTTGCAATATTCTCGTTGTTGCATCCTAGTTCACTGGAGAAAGGGAACAAGTATTAACTATTTTACTTTTAAGGTTCATATATATATATATATATATATATATATATATTTAATTATGGAATAAAACAAGTATTTCCCTAACATAGTATAATAAAAAAGATGCTTGTCCAAAAAATTGCACATCTATTATGCACAAGCTATCCCTTTTAAATATATAATAAAGTTATCATGTAAATTTCTTTTTTCTTTCCTTTTCTTTCTTTCCCTGCCCCGTTCTAGAGATGGATACCATTGGACTCTCTCTCTCTCTCTCTCTCTTTCTCTCTCTCTTTCCTCTCCATATCTATGATACACACACATATATATATATTAATTATATATACATACATATTAATTATATATTTGCAAAATTGTTCTATACATCTATTTAAGTATGTTACAAAGATTATTGCATTTTATTCATTGGGAGGTAGGCGTTACAATGATCCCTAAGTTGCAGCTGAAGGAATTGAGGCAGATGGACGTTAAGTGACTTAGACCAAATATGAACTCAGGTCTTCCCAACTCCAGGCCCAGTACTGCATCTGCTGTACGTCCTAGCTGCCTCCTAGTATCCAAAGGATGCATATGACTTGTTCTAGCCTAGTTTGAAGAGACTAGATTCGTTACTTCTTTCTCTTGTGCTTTGCTGTGACATCTATCCACAACTAGCTACGGTTACTGATTGTCGAATGAGGTGGGGTGGGGAATGGGAGGGCAACTTTCTCCATCTTTGCTAGTTCGGGCCAAATCTCCAGTTACTACAAATCTCAAGCTGTGCATATGCATGCACTTGAGAGTTAATATTGTTCATGTGGATTATTAATTTTCATTCCATTAGGCTCTCAGGAACTTCAACAAGCTGAATATTTAGGTACCTGACGTTGCCTTTCACCAGTGATGTGACTTTTGAGGTCTTTTTGTACTATCCCTTTTCTCCTACATTTAGGCCTAGCTCCTTAAATGCTCCTTTCTCGTTTCTGCCACGGGCTGCTGCCTTCGTTAGAGAGAATTTCAGCTTTGATTAATTATTGAGCCCACAGTGCTGAGGGTTCTCCACTCTCCAATTCTCATTATGGATGCCTTGCAGCCTGCCTGCTTCGCTGATCTTGATACAGGATTTGATGGATGCTGAGTCTAGAGAGGTTTTCCTTGTATTCATAACCAGTCTTTTTTTCCCCCTGTAGTTCTTTTAGGAAAACCAAGAAGGGACAGGTTTTTGTACACATTTACTTGGAGAAATATAACATTCCCACTTGAAAAAATAAAATCTGACTATAGGGATGCCTAGTATACTAATCCAAACTAGAACAAGTGAGTGCCTACTGTCTCAGAAAAGTCTGAAAATGAGGCTGGTGACCTGTACACAAGGATCTGATTCTATGCAACAACTTTATTGTGCTTCAAGGTTTTCTATTTAATCATATGTGCCAATATTTTGATTACTTCTAGTCAAGAGACACACAAAGGAGATTTCAGTTACTCCTAAACTGATAATGTTTTCTCTTCTTTTGTGGGCTCACAGGATTCCACTAGCCCATCTAATGGTGTGGTGCATAACACTCCTTTGATGTTTTGGTCACACAGCAAAAACAATCCATGTGCCTGGTTTATCCATTCATTCACAATCTTAGCTCCAATTTGTGTTCGTTCTCTTCTTTCTACCTATGCTAGAAAAGAAAGGAAAAGAAGCTTATGAGAATGGAGAAACCTATTTATTCTATTAGATTAAATTGACAAAGAATACAAAAAAATATATTCTTAAAAGGTGAGATGAGGACAGGTTTGTCAAATGCAGTTGAAAATTCAGGGTCAAATTCTTACTGCTGGGTGTTGCTAAAGAGGCTTGAGAATGAGGAAAGAACAAGAAAAATATAGATGCCCACCGACTGGACAATGGCCAAACAAGTCCATGAATAGAATGTAATATTACTGAATTAAGAGAAGCAGTGAATATGAAGAATATAAAGTTATACAGAAACAGGAAAACCATGTCTACATTGCAGCAATTGACATGGAAAGAGCAAAAATGAGTGCTATGGAATTATAATGAACAGACTTGGCCCTAAAGAAGGGAGAAGGAGAATACTCTGTTTGAAGAGGTGGGGAGGACTATATAGGGGTGGGTACTGAAAGTACTATCCCCGGGTTTTATGTTGCTTATTAATGGTGCACTGCTTTTTGCCACCCTCCCTTCCACTTTCTTTGTTATGTCAGGACCCAGTTGAAATAACCCCACCCCATTTAGAAATATTTGTAAGCCAGTTTGATAGTGTTAATAGGTAATCACAGCTCCATGAAATTTACTTGAAAATTAAGTTTATTACAAGAGAAATGAAAGTGCAAGAGTACACAATCCACAGGAATTTATATTTTTATAGCAGCAGACCAAAGAAAGAGAAGTACCAGGAATCTCACCTGAAGGGGCGTGGTATCAGAGAGGGAAAGGTGTAGTAAAGTTGGGAAAAGGACTAAAGTTTTCCCTTTGGGGAGGAACAAAGCAATGGCAAAAGCCACATTCTTTTCTCTTGAGAACTGCTAGATTGTGAACATAAGATGGCCTGCTAAACCACTAGCATTTGGATGGGCTATTGCAACGAGCCTACAAAAGAATACAAAAGCTTTTTGAGTTTAGGAGTATCTAAAACCTCCTTTACCTGTCTTTTGATTAGAAATATTTAGAAGACTGGCTCATGCAATTAAAATAGAAAAGCAATTTCTCAGCCTTGTGTAGATAAAACTGGCATCTGCCTTGATTTCCAAGAACAAATAGGGAATCCAGTTTGTGATTCGAACAGCAAATTATGTCAGTGAGGGGGACCTTCGTCCTTTACACATTCAAGGCCTCTTGCATACTCTGTGTCTGGTATTTGTGGAAAATATAGCAACTCAGAAAGACAAGTTTAAGGGACCCCTTAACATTCCTTAACATTGTATTACTTATAAACAAGACCTTCCTCCATACAACTGGAAGTCTTTTCTAATTGGCTGAGAGCTGGTTAGACCTGGGAGACTTAAAGAAGGAGTGGGAAATCAAGAAGTAAACCACATTGGAAAATAGGACATGGTATGACTAAGTGGTGGGAAAAAAGGGAGAGATCTAGGAAAGTCATTGACCCTACAGGCAACTCTGAGCAGAAGACTCAGGATGGCACAACCAATTATCCTGCCCTTCTCAAGGACTGAGGGAAATTCCAAGAAAAAAAATCTGCTCTTTCTCCAATTTCCCCTCAGTCTTTTTAAAATTTAAAAATACTCTGTTGCTTTTTGACCCAAACATATCAGTTACCCTGAATTTTGCCTGACCACAGACGGGCCAAGGGCTATGTAGAGATAAATATAAATTTAGAGTTATAAATATAAATAGAAATTTATAGATAAATATAAATTAAGTCAGGGAGCCCAACTTATGCCTAAATATTAGGAATATTCAAACCTGGAACCTCAGAGAGATGGTGATGTGATCCTTTTTGTTTAATATAAACTTCCCAAGTCCCAAGAAGAAGGAACCAGGTAGACATAAGGGTCAATTATATTGACTTTAGCCTTAAAATTAGCTAATTATTGTAACCAAGTTATTGTTGCAAGGATGTCCTGAGTGGTTAAGGGAGAAGATTATATATACATACATGCACATATACATACATACATGTATGTATATATGTATATATGTATATTCATTTGTTTTTAATGTGAGAATTTCAGATTTCAGAAAAATTTGAGTGTATTATGAATGCTTTTGTTAAAGTGAATGCTCCATCTGGATAAACCCTCACATTGTCCTTGATTTTGCTAAGGAATAAAAAGAGATTCCTTCTGCCAGACCTCCCTCTTGGAAATCTCAGAGGAGGTAGAAGTAGGTAAAAAAAAACACAACTGCTACCCAGTGTACTCAGGAAAGGCTCCTTTCTGAGCCCTTCCAATGAACAAAGATAACATAAGTCTTCTGCTTGTTCCAGACCTATTAACGATCTTGAATTTAGCTCATGGTAGTTTTCAGCTCAAGGACTAACAAGCTCCATGGGCCAGGGGTGAGTCACTTCAGTTTTCTAAGTCTCAGCATCTCTGTCCATAAAATAGGGATAATTAGCTTCCCAGTCCTACCCTCCCTCACAATGCTACTATGGAAATTAATGAGCTAATATATCTAACATGTTTTGCACCCTCGGACCAAAGGTGTGACCAGAGTACCAAGAATAATCATTAGAGTTGTTTCTGTGACCTTGGTTTTGTGTGTGTGTGTGTGTGTGTGTCTCCTCTCCCACACAATGAAGAAGTAGTTAATGTGTTTGATACGGACTGGAGGAATTTTACCTGAGATGGTGTGATTCATACAATACCTATTTTCACCAACAGGAAAATGTCTCATGCAAAATTTTTTTTTTCACTTTACCCATGTATGCATCCTCCTTTCATCATAATTTTTACTTAAATAATGGGAGAAAATGTATCCTGATCTGAGATATACACAGTCTTTTTTGCTTCATCCCCCTAAATCCCCTCACGACAGCTCACATAGGCAGATCGTACTGGATAGGACAGGCTGGTAGGCACAAACCCTCAGGAAGGCCAGGGCTTCCAGGCATAGGCCTGTACATATGGACAGGCAGAACGCAATATTACTATGTGATTTGGCAGCCTAAAGTGCCAGTGCTATTTGGAGCAGTACATTCAAATTTGGTGCATGATGGTCATTCTTTTTGGGACAGCCCTGGTGAGACTGCCTCTAGAATACTGCTCTGAGTTCAACAGATCTAGATGCAGAGATGCAATTAAGTTGGAAGCAATTCAGCAAAGTGCAACAACAATGATTATGAGAATGGAGAGATTTCTTAATGAGGAAAGATTAAAGGAGCTTAATATGTGCAACTTGGCTGGGTGACAGAATTAGGGGCAGCAAGAGGAATGACTACAGCTACAAATAACTGAAAGCATAAACAGGCAGTGGAGAAATTATTTTGCTAAGAATGCGAAGGTATAAATAGGAGAAAGAGACTTGAGAAGGGAAAACACAGATTGAATAATCAGAAAAATTTTAATTATGATGATTATTATGATGAAAAATGCTAAATGAAACAGTTTCCAAATATTAAAAATTTCGACCAATATTATACAGATAATTTAAAGGACCCTGTGGGAAGACCAATACTCTCTCTCTAAGAGAGACTCTCATTAAGTCTCAGCACCAATGATTCCCTTCCTATTGGTCTTTTTAATAAAGCTAGAGTACCTGAAACTGAGTGACCCAAGCCTCTTAAATGTTAGAAATAACAGACCATTTTCCAGCAGGGGAAAAACAAAGGCCATATGCATATAATACTGTTTCTTCTTTGCTTTGTTAAGAAAATATGGAAAATTTCTTTCCCTTAATCTTGTCACTTGGGCTTCTTATACAGCTTTTCAAGTCAGGACAAAGTATGAGCCATCAAAAAAGGAGATTTATTTTATAAAATTAATATTTTAAAACATTCTACTATTGAAGAGAATCATCTGTATTGTTAGGGTGGAGCAAAGAAACTGAGTTTTATACAGACAAATTATTTAAGCAATGCACATGGTTGTGAAACAAACCGGGTCCAAGGCTCTTAGTAAACCAAGGACCCTGGTTTCTACGTGGTTAACACACAATTTGGAGGGAATGAAAAAACAGGAAAAACAGGGTTATATGGATTGAGGCATCTAGTGCACATTACTGGAGGGTATCAGAAGACAATGAGGTGAAAGGAAGAGGGAATAGTTTTGTGACATTCCTTAAGTCAAGTGACTTTTGGGTTTGGTAATAATTTTGTGGCTTGCAAGCAGCTGAAATTTAGCTTCAGAAAATGGTGGATAAAGGCAAAATGGAGTCGTTAACATTATTTTTAATGTAACACTCCTCTCTCTCCTCTTTGAGTCTGGGTTTTTCAAATCACAATTACTTAAATGCTTTATCTATTAGGGAGTTCTGGACTGAATGATAGTCTACCTTGAGGGCACCAAAGGGCTGGGGTGAGAAGCTGGAAGAATACAGACTGAATCATAATCTCATGTATCCCCTAAGGAGACAAACCTTGTTGATTAGATTCTGTAGGTAGACTTAAGTCAGGCTATACATCAAACTACTTTGAGGACTCATAGTGAACCAATTTGAGAATGGAGATTTCCATGTTGCCAAGGTAACTAAGAAAACTGAACATTTTTTAATGTAACACTATACTCTCTTACTTAGTGATCTCATTGATTAATCATCTCTTTGTATGATTCCTAGATCTTTATGTCTAGCCTTAGTCTCTCTTCTGAACTATTAGGTATTTTTGGACGAATGTCCTGTAGGCATCTCAGCCTCAATACATCCAGTACAGAATTCATTTTCTTTCCACTCCAACTCAAACTTCTGAATTTTCATAGTACTATGTAGAATACCATTGTTCCTTCAGTCACCAGGTGTTATCCATAACTCTTTACTGTCATTAACCCTAAATATTCAATCAATTCCCAACTTTGTTGTTTCTACCTCCATAGCACCTCTTGTATACATTTGTAGTACGAATAAGTGTTTTCTTGACACAACTGACTTCATTTCCTATTAACCCGTCATTTTGTGGTGAAGAGTTTTGATGTTTGGTAAATAGCTTGCTGTGTGGTATAGGATGGTAAATAACATTTGTGTGTTCATAAACAAAAAGATTAACATATGGGAACCCCAGAAAAGACAGACCACCAATGGGAAAATTTGGTAAGCAACCTAGTCATTAGCTTATGTCATGAGGAAACAATCAAATTCACTGGTAAACAAATTAGACTACTGACCACCAATGAGAATTCAAGTATAATAATCTAACATCCATACTTTAAACTATATGACCTCACCCTGCTTTTGGCTTCCATCTAACTCTGGCTCTTGACTTCCCTCCACTCTTCACTTGAGAGTCAAGCAAAGGACGATGCTAATTAACAGAGAGACTTTCCAGGCAGCTTTAGAGGAAAACACATGGTATCCAGTTGGGTAGAAAGGGAGTCTTACAGGTGAATACCAGTAGCAGAAACACATTCTGGGAAACCCAAGGAGATCAGTGTGTTGTTTTGTTACTGGTGGGGTTAATGTTTATAGTCTACTAGAAAATCTATACTAATGTTTGCACACATTAGATTAATAAATTTGATTGTTAGCATTAAGAAGTATAACACTAATGAGTGTTTCAATTGCTCTAGTTAACATATCTAACAGTGAATCAATTTCATGTGTGCACTGTGTGTTACAACGATCCCTCCTCTCTACTCCCATGGCTATGCCTTAGTTCAGTCCCTCATCACCTCTCACCCAGACTATTGCAATAAACTTTTAATTGATTCCTTTCCCTCAAATCCAACTCCAAGGCATTCTCTATTCAGCTGCCAAAATAATACCCTAAAGCATAGGTCTGAACATATCACAACCATACCACCCTTCCTCCGTCACTCAATATAAACTATTGTGGTTTCCAATTACCTCTAGAATACAGAATAACTCTTTCTATTTGGCATTTAAATACTCCGTATCCTTTCCTGTCTTACCAATCATTTTACACATTTACTATCCTCCACAAACTCTGTAGTCCTGTCATAATGAACTATTTATACCTCTCAACGAAGCTCCATCTCCTACCTCCTGCTTCCATGGTTCCCCATTCTTGAAATGCTCTTTTTCTTTTTTATTAATATTTTCCTCATTTGTTTTTAATCTATGGAATGAAACTAGCATTTCTATAACATGGTATAATAAAAAAAGATGACTGCACATGAAACTACCAGATGGAAACAGCCTGAAGCCGAGACGGGGCTAGGCCTGGGACAGTGGGAAGGAGCCGGGCTGAGCTGAACCCAGTGGGCACCGCAGCCAGTCTTCACAGGTTATGCAGCCTCCAGCACCTCAACATCTGCCAAGGTGTAAGGAACGGGACAGGAGAGGAGCAGAGACCCCACCAGCCCAAAACCTCAGAGGCAGCCACAAGGAACCTACCAAACCACAGCGTGAGTCTACTTCAAAGAAAATCTAAAGCACCTGCCTAAGGGTATCTTCAAATCCTCTGATGGTTAGTGAAAGTGAAACTTTGAAAATTAATTTGGGGATGGTATAGCAGTTCGGCCAATCTGCCCCCAGGGCAAGGAAGCAGTGGGGGAACGGAACTGCTGGAATCGGTGGTGGCCCCCACCAGGCTGCTTCAGAACCCCTGGCCTGCGGACTCCGCAGGGGGGGCTGAATCGATTGATCAGGGCCAAGTGCTCTTGCGTTGAGCGACCTGGAAACGGATCGTGGTCTTGGGTGTTGGTCCTGGGGTGCACTTTCAGCAACCCAAAGCTGGGGGGACTTGCAACACCCCGCTAATAGCGCTGGCAGTTGGGAAAATCCCAGCGATTTTGAACAGAGATTCCCCCCTTGGAAGCAGATTTTCACAGAGCTAAAAAAAACCCAACCAATTAATTGACTGGCCAACATGAGAAAAAGGAAGCAAAATAAAAACAATAAAACTCTAGAATCCTTTTTTGGGGACAAAAAGGGTCAAAGCATGGAACGGGAGGAAGAGAGCCCAGAACTCAGAACTCCCACACCAAATGCTTCCAAGACAATTGAAGAATGCCTAGAAGCTATACATCAACTGAAAAAGGAC
>JAQQSW010000914.1:0-25309 GCA_028646575.1 Pseudocheirus occidentalis
GGTCCTTGTCCAGTCCTCAAGGCAATCCCTGGCACACACTGAAGTTCACCAGATTCAGCACACCTCAAACCCTTTAGGACTTCTCTTGCCTGGAACTCAAGGATCAGCCAGGCCACCAACAAACAAAGTCCCATCCTGTTCATGTCTTCAGTCAGCCACTGAGGAGCCAAATCCAAATCTGTCTGTTTCTCCAAAATTCTCCTGATTATAAACACTGGCCTTCTCCCAAGTGAACAGGGGAGTGTCTCAGCCAATGGCATTCTTCCACGTCAACAGGGGAATTCACACCTTCCAGACAACAGGGGAATTCACACCTTCCAGACAAGGCTCACACCTTCCATACAGAGTTCACAGCTTCCAGACAAGGCTCACATCTTCCATACAGAGCTCATTCCCTCCAGACAGAGCTCACACCTTCCATACTTAGCCCTCAATATCCAAAAAATTGATTACCATTACACCCCATCATTACCTTTTGAATAAATTTAAATTCTGGCTTCATAGTCCACCAAAAAGGTCCCTCTTTACTATGTGACTAGTAGACCAGATTTACTTTTAGAATGTCTTTCATGCTCCCAAATTCACATGGAGATTGATTATATCAGCTGAGCACACTGCACATGTGTTCATCTTCCCTCCACTAAATAAACTATAAAAGAACTAGCATTCATATACCATTTTATATATGTATCCCAAGGCCCTTGAAAATGCAAGATAACAAACAAGAGATCATAGATTTTTGAGGAACAAATTCCATAGAGACAAAGTAGATTAGAATATGTGTGGATTCTAGCACCTTAAGGTTTTCAAAAGATTTCTATACAGGACTTATGACATACAGTTAGAGATGTGGAGAAGAACAAAAAAGGAGAGTCCCTCTGAGGATATTTATGCTCGACTAGTCATGTAGGAAGGAGTAAAAGTAGGAGTGTGTTGCTTCATTGACTGTAAGCAGGGGGACATGGAACTGAGAAAACTAAGAGTAGACACGCAGCACTGTACCAGTAGCAGATTGGATTCAGTTGGAGGAGTTAGGGAGCAACTATGCCCAGCAGTGATTCCAAAGTCAGGTCAGGCTGAACAAGCGATATCCATTGCTGAGAGGATGCAGAATCCAAATCCTAGCTTCTTTGTCCCTGTTTCCCCAGAATGATGCTCTAAGAAAAGCTCATCCTCTATTGATTTGTCCAGTCACTTTTCTTTCTATTGGTGAAAAGAGGGGGTGAGAGAGTAAGGCAAAAAAAAGTCAATGCACATTTAATATTATTACACACTGTTTCTTAGACCTCATTTGAATGATATCTGCTTTTCATAAATTATTTTTGACACTCAATAAATAACAGCAATTCAATAATGAATGTGAAATCATGAGTTTTTGGGTGTTCATGACTAAGGCCAGAAGTGAAGAGATTGGATTTTAGGAATGGGTATGAAAACTAATTTTGAGAATATTCTAGAACATACTCATTAAATTTCCATTGAACTCAGAGAACAAGTGAGCAAGGAGATGAGCCTGAGGGTAGTGTGGAAATCTCCTTAGTATGTACTATAGTGCTTTATCTAGCACATTTGGCACTCCTACATCATTAGACATTCAGAATAACTCAGAGGTAGGCACTTTATCACAGTTCCAAGTATCAGAGGCAGGGCTTCCATCCAGACTTGTCTGACACCATCTAGAGCTCTATACTCTACATGGTACCATTTTGTTTCTCTTACTTGGAGTCTCATGAATATCTAAATATGGTCAGCTGCTAAAGCAGCTGGGTATGTAGTATAGAAAGATGGACTTGGAATCAGGATGGTCTAAGTTCAAACCTTGCCTCAGACATTTATTAGACTCTGGGCAAATCATTTAACTTTAAAGGAGTCTCAATATCCCCCTCTATAAAATTAGAATAATAAAGAGCACCATGCTTATCAGGTTATTGTGTGAATCATATGAGGTAATGGATGTAAAATATTTTGCAAACCTTAAAGCACTTATATAAATGTTAGTTATTATCATCGTTATCTGCACACAGTGTCACTGACAGTGAATGATGGGCTGTGGATGGACAGCAGAGAAACTGAGAAAGCAGATGAAGTAGCAACTGCTTTTGGAAAAGAGGCAAAGGCTAGATGGTCTCCCCATTAGAATGTGAGTTTTTTAAGAGCAGGGATGCTATGATGTTTACAATTTTATCTGTAGCACTTAGCATGTTGCTCTGAACAAACACAGTAAGCACTTAAGAAATGATATTTCATTTGAGCACTCATTCTTTAGAATGGTCAATTAAACTAAAACAAAGGGAGCATTTCTGAAAATGAGTCTTTTAATGGAGTAGTTTGAAGTTTCTCTGTGCTGTGATAGAACAGTTAGGTGGTGCAGTGCAGAGTATCTGACTTGAAGTCAAGAAGATTCCTCTTCCCGAGTTCAAATCTGGCCTCAGACATTTATGAACTGTGTGACCCTGGTCAAGTCACTTAACTCTGTCTCAGTTTCTCATCTGTAAAAATGACCCAGAGAAGGAAATGGTGACCCACTCTAGTATCTTTGCTGAGAAAATCCCAAATGGGATCACAAAGAGTTGGACATGACTGAAATGATTCAAAAAATAGCAAAAATATCTACTATGTACCAGGCACTGTTCTAAGAGCTTGGAATATAAAGACAGTCTGTTCTCAAGGAACTTATTGCTTAATGGGGGAGAGCTGATAATACTCTAGTATTGTCTGTAATGGGATGATATATTCTATAGGATACATACTTCTAGGAATAATTCTGCACTCAGTATGAAAAAAGAGATTCAAACATTTAGGAATTTTAATATTTCGATTGCTTTATTTCTTTTATCTCATCCTTTTTATATTCTTGCTTATTTCTGAATAACTTTTGTGCTAGTAAAATATAACCATTCTAATGATAACTCATACTTGTCTATCAGTGTATCTTTGTGAGGTGTTATACGTATATTATTTCATTTGGAAGCAAGGTAACACATTGAAAGAACACTGAGCCCAGGGTCAAGAAGACCTGAGTCCAAGTTCAACTTCAGACACTTATTAGTCATGTAACCTTGGATAAGTCACCTAGTTTCCATCTGCCTCAGTTTCTTCACCTATAAAATGTAGATACTAACTGCTACTTCCCAGAGTTTTTGTAAGGATAAAATTAGCTAATATTTGTAACTTGCTTACAATAACGTCTGGCTCAGAGAAAGAATCATGCAGTGCTAGTTCTTTTTATTATCATTATTATTTTTAATATTGGGCATTTCACTTAACCCCTAAGTACCTCATCCGTAAAATGGGGACAATGATATCTCCTGTTTCCAGGTTTGTTATGTGGATCAAATGACAATATTTAAAAGGCACTTTGCAAACCTGAAAGCACCTTATAAATGCTAACTATTATGATTATTATTATTTGATATTTTATCAATGAGCACTGAGAATCCATGAGGTAAAATGGTCTCTTGATACTGTAGGGGAAAAATATTTTCTCTGCGCAACAGATGCCAAACTTTATTTCTAATTATATGTTTGTGACTTCCAAAAGGGGAAAAAAAGGTTTTGCACAGCTTGCTTTGAAACTTGAAATGGGAAACTTAGCATAATGTTCTTTTCTACTCCAGAATCTTCATATTTTGATTCTTAGAAAGAGCTGTGATTCCAGGAATATGAGTACTGTCCAACAACTCAGACTAAAATAATTCTGTGTTTCATGAGTTATTATGAGATGGTCTGTTTAAAGCATTTTGTTAAACTTGAATTTCTTTTTAAATGCTACCCATTATAGTAGATATGAGTTGCCTTGATAAAAAAATCATTATTTCATGGCTAACCTGAGGTGATGAACCTCACTGAATTTGGCTAGGCTAGATTAGAGTGGGAAGGTGCACCTAGTCCAAATCCCTTGTTTTCCAAGTAAGGAAACTCAGAACAAGAGGGGTTCTGTGACATAATCAAGGACATTGTCTCTTTGCCTGAAATCCAATGCTCTTTCCATTTTGCTAGCCTCATCCACCATAGGATTCACAACAGAGTGAGCAGAGCTTGTGTTCTGCTTAGCAGATCCTATAAGAAAGAATGTTTTCTTACAAACAACAGGCATCCCCTCTTTCTAAAATGTTATAGGAAAAATATCCTCTTTGATGTGTTTCTTTCAAACATATTTACTAGTCTGAAATGTAAAAAAGAGGTAATATAGTGTAACCCTCTTTCATTATATTAATTTTATATCTGTGTAAATCTGTGCATGTATCTGAAGGGGGAGAGAAACAGAAAGAGAGAGAGAGAGAGAGAGAGAGAGAGAGAGAGAGAGGAGGAAAGGTTGGAGGGAGGGAGGTTTGGAGGGAGGGAGGAAGGGAGGGAGAGAGGGAGATGGAGGGAGGGAGAGAGAGAGACTCAGATAGAAAATGCTTTAATAATAGACCGGATTTGAGAAGCCAGTCCTGACCTAGGAAAGATGATTCTCTCCTGTGTAGCTCTCAGAATTGTTCCATTCCCTAATATCACACAAAAAAAGAAATACCAGAAAGTTCAAAGTCAGGTTCAAGCACAAGTATTTATGAAAACTAAGTCTAGATCCATTATATATCATCTTTATCCATTTTTTTAAAGAACACAATTCAAAACAAAATCCTGTGAAACCCCATAAAAGCAAAGGGTAAGGTAAAGAACACCATGAGTTCTTATAAAATCAAATTACCCATGTTAAAAAAAGTCAAGATTAGCTCACAAAACAGAGGAAATAAAGAAAATTATCAGCAAGGAAGCAAGTTCAATTGCAAAATGCTTAGTTTGGGGAGAGGAAATCTAGGTTCCAATGGCCAATATGTCATTTACTACTTGTTTGACCTTAGCTAATTCAGTTAATCTCTCTAAGCCTCACTTTACTCATCTACAAAATGAATAAGAGGACCAGATGACTTTTTTGTTTTGTTTTTAATTTTTGGAGGGGGGAGGGCAGGGCAATTGGGGCTAAGTGACTTGCCCAAGGTCACACAGCTAGTAAGTGTTAACTGTCGGAAGTCATATTTGAACTCAGATCCTCCTGACTCCAGGGCCAGTGCTCTATTCACTGCACCTCCTAACTACCCCCCAGATGGCTTTGAAGTTTCCTTCCATCCATAAACCTATGATCCTGTCATCAAAACCAATAATACACCCAGCTAAACAGAAGATTCAAAGGAAGTGTATCATATTAAAGATCAAATTTAAGAAAATAAGAAGTGTTAAATAGGCAGAAATCATAGTATTCACAAAGAATACATAATATAAATGAAAAAGATCACCAAAAGGCCACTGAGAGCTAAGTAATGGAAAAACCAAGAATGGCCCAAGAGAAAAAAAAATCATAATTTTGCTTATGCTTTCAAACTCGATCACCATATTGAGTGTTTTTACTTAATTACTTGTGCTTGGTTCAAGGGAGCATTCTACTTTTGGGGAGGTTAGACAATGGGAAAGTTGGTGATTCCAGAAATAACTGTAATGTAAAGAAAAGTGTATCAAGAAAATGAATGTGTAAGCAACCAAGCAAAAGGAATTGAAGCTAAAAATAAGTCAGATAATAGAATGAGTATCCATCAAATCTTTGTGCCCAAATGAATCATGTAATTGGTTACAGAATTAAGATGAAGATGTGGTCATGAAACTATAACTCATAATCTTTTGTAAGTCACAAAGAATTGGACAGGTGACAAAAGTATGTGAATAGGGGGAAAAATGGCCATAATTTGCAACATGTGTGAAAAGGCTTTGTTTCAGAAACTATGGAATTATGAGTTTGATTTCAATTTCTGGCATAATTCTGGAAAAGTCATTACACAGATAGTGTATGCAATGATATTTTTTGTATATATATATATACATAATTGCATATTGAATGTGTGTATGCATGTGTGTGTTTATAATATGTATTTACATATGGACATTATCTGCTGAAGGGCACAAAGACAGTAACTTATTTCATTTCCAAATATTCTCTAGTACCTAGCACAGTGACACAATTGTGAAGGCATTTGTGATTAATTCACAAAGAATATAAAGGAAAGAATATACTAAAGGCTTTAAAAAATGTACTAAATGACTTCCCCCAAAATGCTATGAAAAGCACAGCAACTACTGACTTATATGCTCACTTTCTGGAATAAATGATAATTAGTGTTGAAAGCATATTTGGTGAGGATATTAAAAGAGAACAAGCAGGTTTTCACAAGTTTTATTCTACTTTAAACCACATTTTTATCTTCATATATTTGATTAGAAGATGTTGTAAGTGTAAGGTCCTATAACACTCTCTTGTTTATCAATTATATAATACTTTTAATTTTTCCAGAGCAAAATGCCATCTTCAAATCTCTATTCTAAGTTGTTTCCTATGCAGATATCAACATTTTTCAAGATTACCCAGAATATGTAATAACCACAACCATATTCAACAATCTTCTAATCATTAATTTCAGGTCCTGCATGAAATGAGAACATGTGTTTGTCAATTGGTCATTTTTATCGAGAATGTACAGGACACAAAGCTGAAGAGAGATTCCTAATAAGTGGTTATGTCATTCAGGTTCTCCTGTTTACAGATGATGTTGTGCTGGTTTAATCACATCATGGAATGCTGCAGAATTTCCAACATAAGCTTCATAACCATGCAAAATATCTTGGCCTAGCTGTTCTCAAAGGAAAAATCAAGCAGATGCATAATTCCTGATATCCAGCTTAGGACATACAGTTATATCGGCACCTTTAGAGTTCACCCAATAGATTTGAAAACACTCAAAGAAAAACTTTTTTCCAATTATGTGCTCCATCTTTCCTTCCCCAACTCTGGACAAGGCTCTGAACCTTGGTACTTCATTAGTTATTATTGAATTTTAATGAAGATTGTGTCAGAGGAATAGTCAAAAATGAAAAATTCAGAGAATCTTAAGAATACTTATACAATTGCTAAAAATGAGAAGAATAACAAAAGAATATTAAAACCAAATACTATTTAACTAGGATGACCAAACTTGAACCAAAGAAGAGGTGAAAAAGCATACTTCCCTCCTTCCTTTGCAGAGGAGGAATGTTATGGGTGTAGAACTTTACATACATAGGGTTGATTGATGAGTCTCTTAGGTTTCCTTACCCAATTTCCAAAAAAAAGTCATGACTGCAGATGACTTAGTCCTGCACAAACCTGATAAGAAAGCCTTTAAAGAGATAACGGAAAAGAAATGGATAGCCCTGGAGAAATCTGTGCCTCAGAACGTGTTTTTTTTTTGGCAGGGAGGGGAGGGAATGGGGGGCTATTTGAGAGTGACTTTCAAACTGAGCTAGGCAAAGGGTTATTCTGATGGTGGAAATGAAGAATGATCCACTGAAACCTTTAAGATTCAGCTCACAAGAGTTTGCATTTGAAACAAAAGAGAGGGATCAATAGGTAGGGTAGAAGAGGGATATTCTAAGTAGGTGACAAAAAAAATACCATTTAAATAAAATTGTGACAGAAAACCATAAACTTTTCTTAGAGGTAGAAGAAACCTCAGAAGTCCTCTAAGAACCTTCAGAAGTTTGAACTCTGTGATTCTAAAACTGGTTATCAAAGAAATTATTTGCCTGTAAATATAAGAAGAATATAGATTAGAATTCTGATATCTCTCTCCATGATGTTGATTTTTGCTATGAAAACCCCAAAAGAGATTTGTTTTTCAAAAAAAAGTAATGAATACTGGTATAAAGATAAAAGTGTACTAAATGAGCTGTGGAGCCCCCAAGGTAGATATGGCTATGTAAATAGAACAGACGGCTACGCAAATTTGAATTTTTAGGAACACCTGGTCTTTGTACTACGTTTGATTGAATTTCAAATTATCAGCAAGAATCAGGTTGAGTTATCACTAGTGGAAGCTCTTTATAGTAATTTATTTAGTAAAATTTGGACTCATTCAAAAGGCCATGCCCAAGGACCTAGTAGGCCACATGTGACCTTGAGGCCATGGGTACCCCACACCTGCTGAATCTAGTCTTTCACAATCATTTTTAGACCATGACTACTCCATCCAGCATACTGGCTAACTCTCACAACTTTATTTTATGTGTGTGCCATTTATACCTTCATCCATGTCTCTTATTAAAATGTTAAACAACACAGTGAAAATCACAGATCCATAGGGCAGCCTGCTTGAGATCTCTTTTCAAGTGGACATTGAACTGTTATCAGCAATTCTTTGATATTAGTGCTACCAGTTACCAATTTATTTAACTATATTGTTTAACTTCGTTGTGTCTTTCCTCTTTCTCTACATATATATCTATGAGCATTGTTAGGTAAAGATTCCTGCACTCATTCTCTCTTTGATCCCTCTATCCAGAAAGATATTGTATCATTCATTAACAGTCTTTGGGTACAGTAATAGAACCAATTCTGACATCCCTAAGAGGACCGTATTCCACCCCACACCTCTGCATCTTATAAAAAATCAGGGAAAAAAATCTTGTCAAAGGTTTTGCTGAAATCCAGATTCACTGTCAGCAGGATTCCACTGATACAGTATTTCTTCCAAATACAGAATTGATATGTCTGACTTGACTTTTTCTAAGTGAGCCCCCAAAGACTCATGGTGGTAATTTCCTTCCTCTCAGCTACCTCAGACTGTATATGCTCTGGTGTAAATGTAATAGATGCCATATTGCTTCAAAGTGGAAAAGTAATTGTCTTTAAGAAGCACTTTACATATATCTAAATGATTTACATCTAAACCACCTGTCAAGTAGCAAGTTCCATCTAATAACACAGTAGATTTTTGAAGGCATTTAATAACTAAGAAGCCATGGGCAAATTACTTTACCTCTATGGGCTTGAGTTTCTTCTTCTATAAAATGAATGTGTTAGACTCCATGGCCTCCTAAGATCCTTTCAGCATCTAAGTCTATAATCCTATGATCCATCAGCAAAATCATGGTCACCCTTGAAATGATTTTCTAGCTGAAGTCAAGATGAGTGGCTGTCCTCACTCCTTTCCAAAACAAAATCCTATTCCATCGTTAAACGAAGATAGTCTCCACTAGATTTTTTCCCCTGAGGCTCACTATAAAGGTGAGTCAAATAATACTAAATCCTTATATAAATATGAAAACACTTTTATACAACAGATGTAATCTAATAGTAAAAACAAAATGAGTTTTCAAGGTAAATCATTTTCATTTCCATTATTGATGCAGCTGGACATTGAATGTAACTATATTGCACTTACAGAGCAGAAATTTCCACTTTATAGAATTAGTCAGTGAAGTATTTGGGGAATTTTCTGCTTTGGAAAAAAAAGGTGCGGGGGCGGGGGGGGGAACATAGAAGTACTAGTCATTTCTATTATATTACATGCACCTGGAAGATTTGTCAAACTTTCCCAACTAATTTGCTGGCAAGGTACATTTGGAGAACCTGAAATGCAGTTTGCCAAGATGCCTTCCTTGTGATTTAAGGGAAATTTTACTGAGACATTTGTTTTATAGCAAGAGCTATGGGACCTCCAAGAGCCTTTGAGAACTATTTTTCATTAGATTGGCATCATACTCATCCCCTTCTGCATAGAAAAGTGTTATAGGCCAATGATAATCTTGCTCCAGGGACATTCCAACAGGTGTGCCTGGGTTGGAGGATCCATTCTGTTAGTAGTATGACTTCAGAATTGTCTCTCAGAGCCTAGCATCTGGAATTAGATAACTAATGGTAAGAAAGCAATGCAAATAGAATCATGTGATATATGAGCGAACAGAAGAGTGCTGGTCCATAAAGTTATTATTTACAATGGGATTATGGCATATTTATTACAAATGTCTACTTTTTTCATAGTAACGGAGTAAATAATTCATATTACTGCTGTAGGTTGAGGATTACCAGTGAGAAATATTACATTAAGATAGCATTATTCATAGGAAAGGCTCAGGTTGAAAGCTTATAATCAAAGGTTTGGGGGGAGCAGGGGGAAGCTAGCTTTTAATAGGAGCAGGTCTGTCCTCCTATACCCTATTTCCCCTTTTGAAAAAGTCTAAGCTTTCCCTTGCCTTTAAGACTTAACTCAAGTTCATACTTTTTTGAGCCTTTCCCTAGCCCATAATAATTGTATCCTGCTCAGAAATTCCAAGGTACTTATTGTCCACAGCACTAATGAGCATTTGGCTTATGCTGCTTTGGATTTGATATACTTATACATGCATGCACATGTAAGTAGCATACCTGTTTTTATTCATTTATTTATTCAACCATCTATTCATTGATGTATTTATATGCAATCATTTTGGAATAGCATTCCCATTGGCCATAGGCCTGATGGAAAGGGAAGAATCTGATATGAATATTTTGCCAGCCTACCCAGATCACTATTTATACACAATTATGATTTGCAATAGATTGTAAATCTCCTAAAATGAGGAAATATCTTTATGTTTCTGTATCTGCAACATAGTGCTCTGTATGGAGTATTTTGTTAGTGTTTGATGATAAGGAGGAGAAGGAGGGATAATCAAAAGAAATGTCAATACTTCAGGAATTCCAGGTTGTGCTCTTCATTTAATGCAGGTACCCTGAGGATACAGTACAGAAATGACCATGTAGTTTCATTAATTTGTCACAATCATTTTTATTTCATCTCACTTTGAGCAATTATACTCTTCATTTTTTAAAAAAGTTTTTTGTGTGCCGGTTTTAATTTACTTAGATTCTGAAACCCTGACATAGGAAGCACATTAATGAAAAATAATTGGATTTTGGACATTGTTCCTTATTTATGATAAACTCAGTTCAATGATTTTGACTGTTTCTCCTTCATATATCAAAGAAAACTAAATGACTCAAAGCTCCCAAGAATTTTGTTACTATTCAAGCTTCATTAAAATTCT
This sequence comes from Pseudocheirus occidentalis, assembly GCA_028646575.1. Taxonomy (NCBI): domain Eukaryota; kingdom Metazoa; phylum Chordata; class Mammalia; order Diprotodontia; family Pseudocheiridae; genus Pseudocheirus; species Pseudocheirus occidentalis. The sequence continues at coordinate 10,876 of JAQQSW010000914.1, forward strand.
AGGAGCCATGAACTGATGCTTCTTACTATATAGAAAAGTTTAAACTATGGTTAAAGGAATCATGATTTCATCAGCCTGGCTACTCACTCCATTCATCCAAATCTCAACTCCTGAAAAACTTGATAGAAGGTCTAAGAGTTGGTATGCTTAGGGAAAAAAAAAGTATCATCAGCTAACCTGGAGATTATCCCCTGCAGGCATAGACAGCTTATTCTTTGCATGAGTGACAAACAGTCCATTGCTGGGTACAAAATTCGAAGATTTTCCAGTTTGGCAAGATCAGTCTGATTTTGTGCTACGCTGGTATAGAACTTGAAATCCTGGTGTCACCTCCACACAAAAATGAGGCATCAGAGGAAGGCCTTAATAGAAGAAATCATGATTAGATATTATAAACCTCTCTGTGGATCACTACCCTGCTGTCAGTGTTCAAAGGCATTAGACATAGGCATCCAATAGCTTGACTTCCATTGGATTGTTGGTAAAACAAGAAATTGACTATATACCAAAGTTCTATGGTAACTTCCCTAGGCACTATGTTATCTGTTAGTAATCTGATTGCTATGAGTTTGGACTTAGGCACCCAAAAACTGCTCATGCTGAAAAAAGTGACACTGGGATTTCTTGATTCAGTAGGTGATAAGAGATTTTAAGGGGCAGTTAGGTAATATAATGGATAGACTGGGCTGGGAACCAGAAGACTCACTTTCCTGAGTTCAAGTCTCTCCTCAGACACTTACTAGCTGTGTGACCCTAGGCAAGTCACTAAATTCTGTTTACCTCAGTTTCCTCATCTGTAAAATGAGTTGGAGCAGACAATAATAACCCACTCCAAGATCTTTGCAATGCAAACCCCAAATGGGATCATGGAGAGTTGAACACAACTGAAATCACTCAACAAAAGTGACAGTAAGAAGAGAGTTAAAAGAATATCAAGAAGATCTCCTAAAACTAATTGAATGAATGAATGAATAAATAAACAAATAAATAAATAAACAAACAAACAAACAAATAAATGAATGAATGAATGAATAGATAAATAAATAAATAAATAAATTTCGTGTTTCTGGGAGGTTGGAAGTTATTTTATTTTTTAACAAGAATGAACCAGAGTAATGTTTATCAGAGATCTACATAAAAATCAGATAGTCTTTTCTTCTAAAAATTAGTCCACATTGGAGCCCTGGAGTCAGGAGGACCTGAGTTCAAATCTGACCTCAGACATTTAACACAAAATTAGCCATGTGACCTTGGGCAAGTCACTTAACCCCAAATTCCCTACCTTTCCTCCTCCAAAAAAAAAGCAAAAAAAAAAATTTATTCTACTCCATTTCCAAAACTTGTATTAGCAAAGACCCATCTACCTGGTCACAATCTTTTTTCTCCCTTGTTTTATTTCTTACCAATTAATATACTTTCCTGTCATTTGCATGGTATTATAGCAGTTATTATGATTATATATCATAGGTTTGATAGCATCAGTGAAGAAGGCAAATGTGTTCAATCCTCCCAAAGTAAAATATTCCACATCCTTTTTCTTTTCAGATTCTGATTTCTTGTAATGGAAAGATCTATGGATGTAGAGCCAGAATGCCCTGGATCCATGTTCTGTCATTTGGTGTTTATGTGATTGAAAGCAAAGGACCTTCCTTCTCTGGCCTTTTGTCTCCTCATCTGTAGTTGAAAATATTTTATTGGATAATTTCTAAGTTCCCTTCTAGTTCTAAACTTCATGTTCCTATAATAATTCCTCTCGAATATTGTCAAGAAGAGAATGCAGTGGGGCAGCTAGGTGGTGGAAGTAAATACAGCACCAGCCCTGGAGTCAGGAGGACCTGAGTTCAAATCCAGCCTCAGACACTTAACACAAAAACTGTCTGTGTGACTTTGGGCAAGTTGCTTAACCCCAATTGCCCTCCAAAAAGCAGGAAAAAAAGTGAATGCAGCAAAATACCGAAAATCAAAGAAAGACTGAAGAAATCTCTTTCTTTGCTATTTATATTTTGCATGTTTTACAATAATGTGGAAAGGGGTGAAAAAGGGTCTGGGAGGGGGCAGGTGACTGGGTGATACAAACATGAGTAAGCTACCTTTGTTGGCACTTCAGCCTTCACCTATCAGGACCTGAGGTGGTGTGTGCTTTGAATGGATCAAACATTGCAGAAATTTTCTTTCTAAAATATTTGGAAAAAAAATACAATAAAGCACTGTAACTTCCTTCTACCTCTCTCTCCATAGATATGGCAGATCTTAAACCAAAAGTTTTTTCTGTTCTTGAGAACTGGTGCAGTGAACAGACAACTGGGATTGGAATCAGGATGACTCATTGTCACGAGTTCAAATCTGATCTCAAACACTTCCTAGCTATATGATCCTGGACAAGTCACTTAGACACATTTGCCTCAGTTTCCTCATCTTTCAAATAAGCTGAACAAGGAAATGGCAAACCATTCTGATATCTTTGCCACAAAAATCCCAAATTAGCTCAGGAAAAAGTGGGCCATAACTGAAACTACTCAACAACAACAAAATTCATTTATTCACTGTTTTCTCTTGTATAAATGCAGGCTAGATGTGATTTATTCTAGTCACTTCTGAGGTGTGTGTGTGTGTGTGTGTGTGTGTGTGTGTGTCTTTCGTTATTTATGACTAGGAGGTTGCAAATGAGAAAACCCGTGGCTGATCTGGGTAGAGACACAATAGTGAATTCTTGATAAATCTGGACACTAATTGAAAGCTTGAATGATGAGGGAAAAAAAGTGATACTGTCTTATTGAGTTTTGTAAATATCCCAAAGCAAATAATTTTGGATCTATGGGCTTTTACCCTTGGGCAAAGGTAATTCAGTTATCATTACTGTTATTAGGAGACTAAACTGTTGGGTTTTCCTTCCTTATCTATTCTTTCCTCCATTCCCCAAGGGTGGAATCAATGGTGGTTATACCCAGTGGGAGAAGAAAAGAAGTGTGTATACCTAACTTGTAATGCCCATTTTTTTTTGAGGGTAGGGGTCAGAGGAAGGAGGGAATCTGCTCTCCTCTTAATTTCAAACCGTCAACCAAACCAGCCTTCAAATATAGATAATACAGAGTTTACAAAGAATTACTATAATGTTCAAATTCCTCCCAGACAACTGTCATCTTTAAGAACTCAGAATTCTATCCAATGGCAGAAATGTCTTCATAAAGGATCCAATATAAACTTGATAGGGTCTGCTACTTTTTGCTGTTCAGGAGAGTCATACAAGATTGGAAGGAAGGTGGAAACAACATTTAAAAGTCCTAGTATCCAACCACACTGTTTATCTGTGCACAGCATATTTCTACCTTCTATAATATTGGAAGGGTTTCCACAATCCAATTGCTTTGGTGTATTACAGATCTGCTGTCACAGAGGAACTCCTGTTAAAATTACATTTAGTCCTGAAAGAAAGACTCAGAGAGACAACAAGATTGCAAAATTGGTAATAGCTAGTTTAGAGAGGCTGAGAGCATTTTCCTAGTAAAAAGAATGATGTAGGGAGAATACTTCATTTTTTTTCTTCTCTAATAAGAGATGGAAAAAAGCTAAGAAGAGAACGTTGTGGCCTGAAACATGCTGATAAAATGTTATTCACAAGTAAAAGTGCTCATTAAGCTGCTAAAGGAAGAACTTAGGAGCTCCTCACCATGAAGAGGCAGCAGGAAGCTGACAGGAGCACAGCCAAGCAATAAGTGGATGGATGGAAGTATTCAGCTCCTGGGAAGCAACTGAATCTGTGTAAAAGGCTCATGATTAGAACCCAGTGGTTTTGACATTTTGCAATCAAATTGGAAAAGAACACTTAGCATATTAGGGGATAAGTTCGTCAAAAAGAGAAAACCTGGCACAGTCAGCTATGACAAAGACATAAACTTTCTGGAAGAGGAAAAGCAAACAAATGAATGCAATTAATGACGTCCATCCAGTGTTGTTTTCATTGAATGTAACTGGTATTGAGACATAAATTCATTCTCATTGGACACAATAAAGGGAAAGAATACAATGAAATAAAATAAAAAGAATACAATTAAATAAAATAAAAAAGCAAATAAAATAGAATCAAGAATGGGAATACATGGTAGGGAGGAGCAATTTAAGTGACAATTCTCTAGAATGAAATATTTATAGCAGGATTACTGAATCATATTTCTAGATTATCCTTCTATCTGTTCTTTGATTTGTTTTAATTTGATGAGGTGTATAGGGTGTTAAGGGAGGACTAGAACCCCAGGTACAATGGCTTAGCAAGCCCTTTTCAAGGCTGCTGATCCACCTTTGGTGTCCAACTAGTCACTCAGCTCTCATCTGTGGCTCCAAGAAGCAATAGCATGCATAGCAGCTACACCCCAGTAAAGCCATCTTAACAGATGGGCTAAAACAAATTGAAGGTACTTTATAAGCTTCAAACCCATAAATGAGTTAGGGGGATGTCTACCTCAAGCATGTGAAAACATCTGATGGTGGAATGGGTGGATGAGAACAATTTGTTCCAACAGTCATGAAAGCAGCTGAAGCAGGCACTGTAGAATGCTGAGAGCTTAGACAGACATTGGAGATGCCAGGGCCATCCACTTATATCTTAGACCATTGCCAGTCTTCCTGACTTTTGTCTTGCCACTGGACTTATCTCCTTATTAACTAATACAGGTTCAACATATCTATCAATTAACTAAGCTCAGAGCCACCATCCTCTCAACCAGTACATAGAATATTATTTATTTAATAAATGAGTTCTACAAGTCCTTTAATTTCCTTTTAAAATAAATATAAAAGTGAATGTATAATTTATTGAAAACTAAGTCAATAATCAAAGAAAAACATAGATAAATTATTTATATAATTTTTGTCATGATAATATTCTCAACTTAAATGATAAACCCTCATAATAAATGGTTTCATTTTGGGGAGCAGTCTTATATCATCTAGTTCTTTCAGGGTAATAAAGAAAGTCTCTCTGTAAGTATTATTTTCACTCATTTTGCAAGAAACAAAGTTAAAAGTTACATTAATAAAGAAGATTTTCTGATCCTCTTTCTCACTATTTTATTCAGGTGGTGGTTGTTGTTTAGCTATGAGAGGAAAATGATATTTTTAAATTGACAACTGAAATAACTTTTATATCAGAAGTTTTTGGCAACACTCAGTCTGTAGGTCACTTACTGCCCACAACATTTTTGAGGACAGGTCAAATCAGATAACAGTGTAATTGGAAAATATTTAATGAAATAAACAAAAATACAATATGTCACAGGTAATATTACATTTTACAGCTCAGTCAACATGTGGCATTCAGGGATTCTATTGTACACATCATTGCCTCACAATTTTATCTAAGCTTGACACAGCTGACTTACACAATATTCTAGCTCACTTTTTTTTTTGCTTTTTTTTTGGAGAGCAGTTGGGGTTAAGTGACTTGCCCAAGGTCACATGGCTAGTTTTTTTGTGTGTGTGTTAAGTGTCTGAGGCCGGATTTGAACTCAGGTACTCCTGACTCCAGGACCAGTAGTGCTCTATTCACTGTGCCACCTAGCTGCCCCCTAGCTCACTTTTAAAGCTACAGAACCAGCAACTATGACCTTTGCAGGAAAAGTCCTTGAATCAGGTCCTACAACAGGATATCACATTCAGTGGTGGTGGCCATTATATCTTTAGATGTTTAACCTAAAATTTTTAATTTACATTTAGTTTCAGAATCTGCTATTTCTGAACTTACAAAAAGTGATTACAATTATTTTTTAAAATCTCCTATAGCTGCTTTTTAAAAATTGAAATCTCTTCAGTATTTAAGATTTAAATGTCTGTGATTAACACTAACTAAGGGTGACTTTGAGGCATTATTAATATCTCTGAAGAACAATGTCCAATTAGGAAAACTAGATCCTTGATAAAATATCTGTTAACTTCAGAACAATTTTTGATAAAGAAATTCCAAAGTTTAGTTATAGAATTTCAGAATGCATACATAAATTAGAGAATAGAGTACTATGTAAACTTGAAACTCTGTTCTTAAACTTTACTTTATTGAACCAACAATAACAACAGACCTGAATTGTTTGAGAGATCAGAAACAGGTCTCACAGCAAGGGACCTAATCAACCTTTTCTTTAATGTTTGATTACTCCTTGGAAATTGCTTATAAGGAAGGAAGTTGGAAAACAATTCAGATGGACTTCTTATTGTCTTCTGCTTTCTATGTTGTTTGTAATCGCCGAATCTCTGTTGGAAACTATCCCTTGATACCCCCCTAAAAAAATAAAATGGAGGTTTATGTATTTACTTTAATAATGTAAAACATGGACAAGAAGATTCTAAATGTCAGTTTAGTGTAATCTAGTGGGGAGTCCTTCTTGATTAGCTTCTTATACCAAGTTTTCTTCTAATTTACAGTATTCTTACAAGATTCAATCAGGGATTGCTAGTTTAGGAAAGCAAAATTCTAATTTGGACAGCACCATGCTCCTAGGAAATGAAAACATTTTATAAACTTTTTACTTAGTTAACTTTTTCTCTCTGCACCCTTCCTTAGTATTCAGTAACATTACTCCCTATTTTATAAGTAACAGTGATCTCATTGAGGTATTATGTAGCTGAGGTTGGCTAAGTAATACAATGCCTCAGGTTAACAATTTCCAGACTCATAATTTGTTGGCTAAAGCCGTCCTTCTGTCACACTTTGCATAATCCTATTCACACAGAGAAGAAGTAAGGAGAAGCAATCTCAATTCATAGAGTTGGAAGGGGCCTTAGAAGTTCAGCTATGAAAATGTAGATGAAATGATGCATGGTGAAGTAAGCAGAGTCAAGTAAAATTGCCCAATGGAATGAAAAACAAAAACTGATTACTGGACAATTATAATGACCAAGATTGATCTAAAAGAAGAGATGAGGAGGAGGAGGAGGAGGATGGTGATGATGATCATGATCATGATCATGACGATGATCATGATCATGATGACTAATGTGTTTTAAATTTTCAAAGCACCTTATTGGGTCCTCACAACAACCTTGGAAATTAAAAGCTATTATTATTTCAATTTATAGGAGATGAAACTAAAGCTGACAGAGATTAAGTGATGGTCACACAGCTGGCAAGTGTCTAAAACAGGATCTGAAGTCAAGTATTCTAGACTTCTACTCTACAACTCTACTACTGTACCAGATGACTAGATCCAGTTGTTAAGATGAATTTCCTCTCATTAAGCCCAAATTTGTCTCTTTGCTGCTTCGGTCCCTCCTGAATGGGGGAGAAACTGATCTAATTCCTCTTAATCATGGCAGTTCTTCAAAGACTTGAAGACAACCATCTTGTCTCCTGTAAGCATTTTCTTCTCCAGGGCAAACATTCTAAGTTTCTTTAATGTGTCCTTATATGATATATGTATTACAGGCCTTTCACCATTATTGTTGCCCTCCTCTGGATACCATCCAAATCATCAATGGGTAACATGCATAGTAAGGCCAGGCAGGCTACATTTCCCCTCAAGGTTCCAGGATACCCTGAAGGTCTTGGAGCACATCACTTCTTTACTGGCAATAGGTAGGGACATCCATTGGCTGTGCTCCCTCCATTTATTGGAGAGTGACTAGGATCCAAATTCGACTGAACCATTCAACATTGATTAATTTTTTCAAATTTATAGTATGAACATATGTACTTTCTCCCCACTCCCAACTCCTAGGTGGGGTAGCATATACCAATTCTGTCTCTGGGAAATAAATTCTAAATTAAGCTCACTTTCTATATTGCATTAGTCCCACTAAATTTATGTCTAGAGGTAACATCACTTCAAGAAGAGTCTTTGTTTCAGTTTCCCCTTGACTTGGGTCCCAAAGGTCACTCTTAAAGATCACTCTTTGTTCCTCAAAGCAGCAATGCTTCATGCTGCAAAAATGGACTTTAAAACTCTTAAGATACAGAGAAAAATTCTACTGCTTTCATACCTCAAGGTCATCAATAGTGTGCCAACTGCAAATCCAAACTCTTGAATTATGGGATGCTGACAATCTAGAACTTTCAAACTCACAAGCTCATAAGCTATGCTCATTTTACCAATCTTTATGTTTCTTCAAGAGCACTGAGAAAAAAAGAAAGGGACTGAAGCTGACAGATATTTCTCAATTGCTCTGAATCCAATCAAAGAGATTTTTCTTCATAAGTGGTCAGCTTGACTACAAGCAATCATGACATGTCCATTCAACCTTCAGTTTCACAAAGGCATTTTCCTTACATGTCATCAAAATTCTCCCAGAAGTATCCCCTTATCACCTTCTATGTGGTGAGATACCATTTAAGGTAGTCTGGACATGTGCTAATTCCAATTAATGACTATACACAATATTACAATATTACAGATGAGGTCTAACATGACCAGAGTACAGCAAAAGTATTGTACTCCACTGACTCTGACAACCTGTGTTGTAGAATTGTAAGGATGTAGAGATGCATTCTTTGAATTTCTTTACCTTTTCCTCCAGGATGGGGATCAGTCTACATCTGGAACTCAGATAACAGTCACACAAGAGTAAAAGAAATACAAACACACAGAACTTCAGCCAAATTTCTGCATATCTTCTTCTACTGTCCCATTTTTTATAGAAATTTTAATGTTTTTTTTCTTGAAACTCTAGTAGAGGTTTTCACCTCAATCCTGAATATCTAGTTAAATTTTTTTTATGATGAAAGGTCACTTCTTAATAATTTGATAACCCTACTAGAATATATCTTCTTGGCTGAACAGCTCCATAGCCAAAAATATATTGATTTCTTCTTAAACCTTGAACTAATGCTTTTCTCTTTTAACAATTTGCCCTACCCTGCAACCTACTTCATCCATTTTCTCACTTATGTTTTCTTACAATAACAATAGAAACAGTAACTAGCATTTATATCAATTTTTAATGTTTGCAAATCACTTTCCAAATATCTAATTTTTATCATCCCAATAACTCTGGGAGCTAAACATTCTTATTTTTCTTAAGTTTACCTTTGCGGGCTCCTTAATATTTGAAATTGAACAAACTTCTCATCCCCAACATTTCCATGCTTAATATCTACAAAACATCTTTCAGGTTCTGGGGATACAAATATAAAAGCAAAGCCAGTTCCTGCCCTCAAGGAGCTTATATTGGTGAATTAAACAATATTTTTAGAAGAGTAGTCCCAGGGGAAGGGGAAACTTTGGTAAAAATTAAATTGTTCTGTTCTAATTGGCATTAATATATTTGTGTCCATTATGTTGCTTACCTTACAGCTGTTTCCTGGAAGTCACATCTTAAAATCATTTTGGCCTGCCTAATTTCTTGCTTTACCTTTTACCTGGCTAATTTTGGGGATTTTCTGTATCTTTTCACCTGAAAAAAATCTGATTTTTAAATGATTCTTTGTCTACTATGATCATATTTTGAATTCTAATATGTGGTAGTGTTATATAGTGGTTAGCCTGAAAGGAAGATCTAGGTTCAAACCCGGATTCAAACATGATACCTTTTGACCCTGGGCACACATATAAATGTTTATGATTACTATTATTAATATTGGTATTATTATTATTATGCCATAACTTTGCAGACACTCCGTTTTTTCATCCATAAAAGAGAAATAATATTCCATGAAGCACTTACTTCACAGGATGGTTACAAAGATCAAGTGAAGTATGGAAAACATTTTGAAAATAAAATGATAGGCTTCTGAGGTTGTATCCCAAAGAGATCATAGAAGTGGGAAGAAGACCCATATGTACAAAAACTATTTGTTGTAGCTCTCTTTGTGGTGGCAAAAAAACTTCAAATTAAGGGGATGACCATCAATTGGGGAATGGCTAAACAAGCTGTGGTATATGAAGGTAATGGAATGCTCTTGTGCTATAAGAAATAGAGAGGAGATGGACTTGATATTCACCTGGAGAGGCTTATACAAACTGATGCCCAGTGAGAAGAGCAGAACCAGGAAAATTTGTACATAATCATGGACACATTGTATGTGTGATGACCAACTTTGATAAACTGGATTCTTCTCAGCAATGCACAGTTATAAGACTACTCTACAAGTCTCAGGATGGAAGGACATATCTACATTCAGAAAAAGAACTAGAAAGAACAGAGTTTAAATGGAGACTGAGGAAATCTACATGCTATCATTCTTTTTCATGTTTGGTTCTCTTTTTTTTCCTATTGTTGACTCCATTGGTTACAACCTTTCTACACAACCAGACTAATGTAGAACGTGAAAGTATTTGCAGATACTATATTTGATTGCATGCTGCCATGGGGGGTGGGGAGCTGAGATAGGGAGGGTAGAAAGTTTGAAACTCAAGGGATTGTGGAACTGAATCTAGTAAACTAAAAGTAAATAAACAAATCTATTTAAAAAACAAAAACAAACAAACAAAAAAGAAAATAAAGTGATCAGTGAATAGAGCAGCAGACCTGGAGTCAAGAGGACCTGAGTTCAAACTTGGACTCAGGCACTTAACACTTAACTAGCTGTGTGACCTTGGGCAAGTCACTTATCACCAATTTCCCTGCATTCCACCCTCCAAAAAAGACAAAAAAAAACTGCAAAAAGAACAAAAAAAAATAAAGTGATGTGTAAATGCCAATTATAATAATAATTGTACAGTTAGTGCATGGCAAAGTAAATAAGAATAATAATTATTATTACACTTGATATTAGATTTCCACATTTATCCTGTTTTTAAATATAAGTGAAGTAATCCCTTCAGCAAGATACTGCTTATGAATTTATAAAGAAATGATCAGGATGTGACACATTTGGACTCGCTCATTTTTTTAGACATTTATATATATATATATATATGTATATATATATATTCAATGCACTGTTGGTGTGATGCAATTGACAGAATACTGGAGGCAGACTCAAAATGGTGGGCTAAGGTGGCTACTCAGATGAAGCTTCCTAACAATCCCCTCCAAACAATTTTAAAATAAGTCCTCAAATTAAATTTTGGAATGGCAGTCAACAAAAAGTCAGGGTGAGATATTTTTTCAGTCCAGGAAAACTTAATAGCTAGGCAGGAGAAGTCTGTAACAGCAGACTGAAGGGATTTCCAGGGCCCTACAATACCAGCAGTAGCAGAAGCAGCAGCAGCTTTGGGAGTTTTCTACCTAGAGACAGTAAGGAGATTGGACAATTGCTCAGAAAGAGGCTACAGTTGTTGATGATTGGCAGCTCCATTGTCCATACATAGTTCTGGGTGGTAATTCTAGGGCCAAGAGAAGTGTTGTGATCAGTTACAAGGGAGCCAAGTCCTAGGTTATAGTACCAAAGCAGAGAAAATGCCAGACAGATTCAGTGGACAAGGGATCCTTTCTCAGTAAAAACCAGAGCACAGACCAGGAAAGCAGTGACTATCCCTCTCCAAGGATCGCAGCATCTTGGAAGCATCAAAAAATATTCAGATTCCTAGAACCAGCTCTGAAAACAGTAGCATGAGAAAGCTTGTTTCCCCACCTGCAGGTGAGCAGAGGCCAACATTAACATAAAGTTCAAAGTCAAGAAATAGGCTGGAAAAATGAGCAAACAATGATAACAGCAACAAAAAAAGAACTTGATCAGGAAAAGTTACAATTATGGTAAGGAAGATCAAGGCATAAACTCAGAAGATAACAACACTATGGAAACAGCTACAAAAAAAAGTTTCTAAGAAAAATGCAATATGACCCAAGGCCAGTAAGAATTCCTGGAAGAATAAAAGAGATAAGAGTGGGAGAAAAAAAATTGGAAAAAGAAAGGAGAGTGATGCAAGAAAAGTATGAAAAGAGAAATAACAGTTTGGCAAAATAAGCACAGACAAACACTGAAGAAAATAACTTTTTAAAAAGCAGAATTAGCCACAAGTGGGGAAAAATTACAAAATCTCACTAAAAAAATCCTTAAAAATGAGAAAGAGGGTCGGGGGTGGATAGGTGGTGCCCTGGAGTCAGGAGGACCTGAGTTAAAATCTGGCCTTAGACACTTAATACTTACTAGACACGTGACCTTGGGCAAGTGACTTAACTTCAACTGCCCTGCCTTCCCCCATCCAAAAAGAAAAGGAAAAGAAAAGAGAGAGGTGGAGAGAAATGGACAAGTGGAAGTTTGTCTTCATGGGACATCCAGAAGCAATAAATCAAAATCAAGAAAATGAATAAAATATAGAAGAAAATATGAAATATTTTACCAGAAAAACAAGTAACTGGGGAAATAGATCAAGGAGAGATAACTTAGAATTACTGGACTACTTGAGAGCCATCATCAAAGAAAGAACATAGACATAATATTTCAAGAAATTATCAAGGAAAACTGTACAAGGAAAACAATATCTTAGCTTCAGTGGGTAAAATAGAAATTGAAAGAATCTACCAATTGCCTCATGAAAAAGATCCCCCCCCAAAAAAACTCTCAGGAATATTATAACCAAATCTTAGAGCTCTCAGATTAAAGATAAAATACTTCAAATAATCAGAAACAAATTAAATAGTGTGGATTCAGAGTCTGGATCACATAAGATTTAGTGGCTTCCACATTAAACGAGCAGAAGACTTCATATAGGATATTCCAGAAGGCAAAGGGGTTAGGATTGCAACCAAGAATTACCTACCCAGGAAAAATGAGTGTAATCCTTCAGAGGGAAAATGGATATTTAATGAAATAGAAGATTTTCAAGCATTTCTGGTGGAAATACCGCAGTTGAATAGAAAATGTGTCATTCACACACAAAACTCAGGAGAAATGTATAAAGGTAAAGATGAAAGTAAATATAAATGTGTTAGTTAAGTTAAATTGTTGGCTTTCCTACATGAGAAGAGGTTATATGTAACACCTAAGAACTTTATCATTATTATGGCAGTTAAAAACACTTTAAATAGACAGAAAGCATGGATATAAGATGATTATGTTGGGATAATTTACAAAAAATGAAGGGGGAGATAGAGGAATTCACTGGGAGAAGAGGGGAAGTAGAGGTAGAATGGAGGAAATGTTCTCAGACAAAAGGTACTCAAGGAAAAGTATTTACAGTACAGGGGAAACTGGGGAAGGGGAAGTGGCAGGCAATGACTGAACTTCACTCTAATTGGAATTGGTTCAAAGAAGGAAAAATAAACACACACAATCAGTTGTGCAAAAAACATATAACTTAACAATAGAGAAATATGAGGGAAAGGGCATAAGAAAAAGGTGACCATATTAAAGGGGAGGGCAGATTAAAGGAGGCAGTGGCGGGAAAAAAGGAATTTTTGAGGAGGAAAAGAGAGAAATGAATGACGAAGATAATGGGGTAGTGTGAAATGCATAACTGTGAGTGTGGATAGGATGATCTTACCCATAAAAATGGAAGCACACAGCAGAATGAATTAGAATCCAGAATATAACAATATGCTGTTTACAAAAGACACATTTGAAATAAAAAGAAAAATGCACAGAGTTGAAATAAAGGACTGGAGAAAGATCTAATATGCTTCAACTGAAGTAAAAAAAAAGAGGCAGGAGTGACCATCATAATTTCAGATAAAACAAAAGCAAAAATAGACCTAATTAAAAGAGATAATCATGGAAATTATAATTTGTAGAAGGTGTCTTAGACAATTAATATTAAATATATATAGCAAATTTCTCTGATAAAAACTTCATGTTTCAAATATATACTAAGTATATGTAATGGTAATCAATTTGTTGGATATTTAGGTCTAAGTGGATAGGATACTTGGGGCTAAGTAGATTAGATACTTAGGGCTAAATAGATCAGTAATGTAGGGCTAAGTATAGAACTCTGTCCATTGGTAAAAAGGTGTGAATTCCCCTTTTGACTAGAAAGAATGCTATTGGCTGAGACATGCCCCTGTTGACTTGGGAGAAGGCCAGTGTTTATAAGGAATAATTTTAAAAGAGTCAAGACAGATTTTGGATTTGGTTCCTCAGTGAAGCTGACTGAAGATATGAACAGGATGGGACTTTGTTTGTTGGTGGCCTGGCTGATCTTGAGTTCCAGGCAAGAGAAGTCCTGAAGGGTGTGTGGTGTGCTGAACCTTGTGAACTTCAGTGTGTGCCAGGGATTGCCCTGAGGACTGGACAAGGACCTGGGAACTGTTCATCTTTGAGGACTGGACAAGGGCCTGCAGCTTTCAGCTCCTGAATCTAGGTGATTGTTCGACAGATTCAAGAGGGAGCTGGGACCAGGGAAGAGGATCCAGGGAATCAGAGGGACTACCCAGAGTCAAAATGAATAAAAGGCCTCCCCTTGGACTAAAATGAGGTTTGTTGGAAATCAAGGGGTGGAAGGCTTGTGTGGTTGTCTAAGAACTTTATTTGGAAACTAAGGTTAATGGTTGCTCCAGGAGTGGAAGATCAGAATATTTTGAATTGTTGATTGAATCAACTCCCTCTTAGGGAAACTAGGTCATTCCTTTT
>JAQQSW010000915.1:0-17483 GCA_028646575.1 Pseudocheirus occidentalis
AATATGAATACAAAAAAAGGAAACAAGTTCTACTAGCAAAGAGTTTACATTCTAGATGGTGGAAAAAATAAGGACATGTCTAAGTATACACAGAATAAATACAAACAGATTAGTTAAGTACAAATAAATGCCAAGTAGGGTACTAGTAAAGATGTTATATAGACAGTGGTACTTGAGTTCTGTCTTAAAGGAAGAGGAAAACATAAGGTTGCTTTAAGTTTCAAAAGAAAAGACCCATGCCATGTAAAGCACATTGTAAAGATGCTAGATGTTGTCATTTTTGTTTTATATGTCTCAGAACAATCCAACACCAACCAGCACAGCAAACATTTCAATATTCTTCTACTAACTATGATTCATTATAATCTTCACATAGAAAAGACACTTCACATTTTTTAAATTACCTATACATATCTTGCAATTAAGATCAAAAAGATGATTTTTATGTTGACTTGTGGTATCTTTAGACAAAGAATCAGCCTCTTCTTTTTCTAAATCTTCTACTTTCTCCACAGACTTAGTAGCAGTAGATTCCTAAGAAAAGTGACAGCAAAATCAGCTTTTATTACATACTACTGTGCCTTCAGGGACTAAAATCATGCAACTCAGTACTTTTTCCTAGATATGTTTTTCTTCTAGTCTTGTCCACACTGCCTAAAAACTTACAAAAAGAGAGATGCTGCTACAAACTACCCACAGGTTTTCAGGTTAAATTTAATTAGTTAAGGAACATTTATTTAGAAGTATTTTATTCAGAAAAAAAGACTTTGTCATCCACAATTGTGTTTATTCTTCAATGACTCTAAATTACAAATACAAAATATAACGTTTTAAAAAATATACAAATGGAAGAAGAGTTCCTAACATGACTTGGTAGAGGAAATGTCCTGATGAAATAACAAGTCCAGAAAAATACTGTAGTACAAATTTAAACTTCCCTTCAACTAAACTTGATGAAGGAATTTAAAAAGTCTCTATATAAAACAAAACAAAACTAAGCTACTTAAATGGCTCATATACAGTTTGTAGTATGTTAGCTTTCTATTTCAAATATAATTACATGCTGCTTATTCTAAAATTATCTACTATGTCTTAGATGTTAGAAAGCAGGAGATACTTGTTATTACCTGCATTTCCATGGTTTCTTCTTGTTCTTTCATTGGAGCATCACTCTCAATTTCTATTTCACCTTTGTGAGTAATTTTTGTGATTGGACGCCTTTCCACTTCCCTCTGTTCTTTTTCAATCATCTCAATGGTCTGTTAATTAAGTGTTTTTCTATGTAAATACTTTAATTTTCAAAGTATAAACATAAATTGTGAAATTTATCAATTTAGACAATAATTAGAGAAAGGTAGATAAATCATGGAAATTACTTCTTTGCTTTTCAAGTATACATGGAAAGAGATTCTAGAGCAAATCATTATTTCCTAAATGCTAGCCATCATTCAGAATTCTCAGAAGAAAAAAACTGTAAGAACAAAAACAGAAACTCAAATGTGGGGTTCAATCATGTTTTTAAGTAAACTGGCAAAGAAGTACAGTAGAATATAAAGTCATATTCAAAATGAGATGGTGTATGTGTATTTAGAATTTGATTTCAAGTTTCAAATTTGGGGTTAAAAGACGAAGCTGATACAATCTCAGCAAAGTTAGAAACTCAAAAGAATTCTCAAAAACCTAAAATAGCTACTACACATTTGCCCTAAATAAAACTGCTCAGGATCAATTAAAATTAACTGTAGAACAAACTTAGATGACAAGAGATGAGGCGATAAGAGATTAGAAGGAGGAAGGAGCTCAATGAGTAACCCTACCCCAACCGCCAACATTATCTTCCCTCCTCCTCCATGATGTTACAGAAGGGAAAGATGAAGTAAAAAAAGTGAATGCTCACTTTTCTCTCCCCCCTTCCTTTGACTACACTAATGTTGTGACCAAGGATCAAGCAATACCTGCTTCCTTGTTTTTTATTTAATACATTTTATTTTGACAAATACATCATATTCAACTTAATGTAAAAAAAAAATAAACGAAGTACTTGGTTAAGTTATAAATCAAACGTAAGCTACCTTCACATGTAGACTGCTCTATACTACTGTTGGGTGTAAGACTAATTTATGACTTTAAATACAACCAAAAAAACCTGTGATGGTAGCCATTACTCTAACATCAATGCAGAAAAAAATCTATACATGTTTGTGGGCTGCAGTTATTTTGGGAGGAGGCGGATATAAGAGAAGATATTTAAAGTAAAGCACTTTTCCTGATTTTATGCTCTAAAGAGGACAGAATAGCTATGACAAAAAGGAAAATATATATATAAGCATGATATAACAAATTATGGTATTCTACCCTTCAGAACTGGTACTGGGTCTACTTTTTATTAGAGGTATATACATGATGACTGGGGGAACAGTGCTAGCTGTGGTAAAAACATGCATAAATTACAATCTTTACAATTCTGTTTCTGTAATTCTTTAGAATAGTTAATACTTCAAGACCTTTGTTATGGAAACATTAGAAAATTAGAGTGCATGGGCTATAGTTGGGCATGGTAAAAGGAAGAGCACAGACAGCAGGGGAGAAAACAGCAGTAAATTTGATAACTGAAGAATTGGAGGACAAATGAAGAAAAAACTGCAAATCAGGAAATGAGAATAGGTACAGTTCCAGGATGTAAGTAGCAGGGAAGAATATGGAACAGTGAGCAAAAGAATGTGAACAGTCCTGCCATATTTAATAGATTAAAAATATGTGTGTGCACATATATACATCTGTGCATATAATCTTACATGTCTGTTTTCTCTTCGTCTCCAGGCAGCTAATTCTTTAGAAGCTAGTTCTTCAGGACTCATTCTTATGAGATGATCAGGTGTTACCTCTCCTTTCAGTACTTTTTTAAATAAAATCTAGAAATATTAAGAACAAAAAAAATTAAAAAGGGATAAATCCAAGAGGGAAATTCATAATAAATATATTGTTGAATATGCTTGGTATTTTAGAGAAAATAAAAATCTTGCCCTAAGAGAACTGCAAATTGTTACAAAAGTACATATTGCAAATGCTGGATAAAGCTATCACACACTTATATTTGTGCCTTCATTAAAATTACAAGCAATACATGAGACAGTATTTCAATTTGCACTCCCAGCTCAACTCACTCTTCAAACTATTTTCACTTTCTGACCAGCAGCCTTGCTCACCTTGAGATATTATCATCCCAAGACCTGCTCTCTTTCACTGGTTAGTCTCTGACCAGGATCACAGTTTCAGGAGGGACACCAACCATGTACATTTCATTCCCAGCTCAATTGATTTTTATTTTATTTTCCTTTTCTTTTTTTGCTTTTTGGAGAGGGGAATGCAGGGTAATTGGGGCTAAGTGACTTGCCCAAGGTCACACGGCTAGTTAAGTGCTGAGTGTCTCAGGTCATATTTGAACTCAGGTCCTCCTGACTCCAGAGCCAGTGCTCTATTCACTGAGCTACCTAGTTGCCCCTCAATTTATTTTTAGACAACTGTATCTTTATCAACAGACCTGCCCACTCCCACCCCACTTCCCCACAGGTACCTACCTTCCTGCTATTACCTCTTGCTTCCCTTTTTTGTTTTCCTCTACTGAATGTAAAATCCACAAGAGTAGGGACTGTTTTCTTGCACTCATATCCCCAGGACTTGGCATAATGCATGGCATGCAGTAATAAGAGTTTAATAAATTTTAATTCTTTCCCTTTCATAATCAAATCTGTTCTAATATCAGAAACTGGCATTTACACAGCACTTTACAAAGTGTGAAGAATATTTTACAACCATTATTTCATTTGTGCCTCACAATTCCTTGAGGTACTTACTAATAGTAACATTATCCTTCTTTTACAAATGAAGATTGAATCTCAGAAAGGTTAAATGGCTTGCCCCAAATCACACAGCAACATACTATGACAGGTAGAGTTTAAACCCAGATCTTTTTAGTTCCAAATCTGACATTCTATTAAACTTCTTACTAAAAAAGTAGCAAACAAGGGGAAGGATATAGAAGGCCCTGATAAAACTACCAGAAGACATTCAAGTAGAAAATTGTAGGAAAAACAGTTAAGTTTTCTTTAGAAAAGAGCCATAAGTAAAAAGAGAAGCTTAAAAAGCATAGTTTAATAGAAGTATAGCTGGGAGAATGCTATCATTAAGTTAAATTGATACAAGCAGACTAATAGGAGCCAGAAGACTTGCAGGCCACAGGATCAGGGTTTATGCTAAAATCTCTAATAAGATTCTCATTCCCCTCAGTACCTCAAGAGCTTGGAGGTTCTCCCTGACTGGCAGCTGGGTCTATTTGTGGGACTTAGCTTGCCCTTAAAGGAATTAGGACACAGGTATGACCCAAGAAGGCCTCTTCTTGCTTCTACTCCCTTTTTACTGGTACCTGGAGAAGATCTTAGAGGCTGAGGATTATGTCCTTGCCTCAACATTCTTCCTTCCAGGCATGTGAAGTAGCCAAAACGGATTTTTTCCTGGCAGTTTGTGATAAATTTCTCCCCAGGATATTTGAAACTGTGAACCCTTCAGACCCCAACTAACCTCCTTGCCAATTGCTTTTAACCTTTTTGTTGGTGGCTTTCATCTGTTTTTATTCTCCTGAAATGCTTTTTAATTAAATTCAGAACTGCTTCTGCTGGAGATCTTTACTAGTAAAAAGACACTGAATTCTGAAAGATCAATTGCAGAAGGTCCAAGATCCCTCTGAAGTCTTAAAATTTTCTGCTTCTATACCTCTGATTGAACCTGAGAAAAATTCCAGAGGATGGTTTCTGCACCCCTGCTCTAGGGATAGTTCCCTTTCTAGAGAAAGAAAGGAAAGGACCTAAAGACTTGCAGTTCTACTCCTGTATTGGTTCTCCTGCCTAAATACTGGGGAGGAACTCAGAGCCTAGCATCTGAGGCCTTCTATTGGCTCTTAGCCTGTTCTCTAGCCCCTGGGCTGCTGAGGAAAGTCTGGTAGCTGGGGTCTTTTTTCTCTTGCCTCCCCCTTCCTGGAAAGACAGAAGTAATACCCTGGCAGTTCTGTTCCTCCCTCTTCTTTTCTGGAAGAGTCTTGATTTAGGCATTCTCCAACTTGCTATTCTCTTTCTGTTCACAGGTCTACTCCAATTCTTCCCCTGCGTAAGCAAGACTTCTCAAGCTGAGGGTAAAAGTGAGAGTGGTAACTGAAGTGAGTGAAATAGAAGGATGGATGACCTAGCTCTTTCTCTCTTCTGTCACACTAATCCCTAAGAAGAGAACAGCAGGATAGGACTGTCCTCTCTAGGCTTTCCAGTCAGTGGGCTGCTGAGGGAAGTAGAGTCTAAAAAGACTACAAGGAAGGCAACAACATGTAACACATATCTGTTGCATTCAATTATTCAATTGAATGCACTGTTCATAATCATGAATAATGATAAAAAATAGTATAGGAGAAAGGAGATTCTACAAACACTAGGTGCATATCATATGGAAATCATGGTGCTTTGTGCTGAGAAAGATACCATCTAGAACCTCAAGTACACAGAAAGGAATGGGGGTGGAGGAAGGATGTGTATGGCTCATAACCTTAAGGTTCAATGTTTTCTTGGAAGTCATAACTTGTAATAACAAGGATCATATTAGAGCAGCAGTTCTCAACCTGTAGGTCACAACCCCTTGGGAGGGGAGGGGTTTGAACAACTCTTTCACAGGGGTCACCTAAGACCATCAGAAAACACTTTTTTCTGATGGTCTTAGGAACTGAGACACCGCTCCTCTATGTGTCTCCTGGTAGGTCTGTCCATATGCAGATATGCCCAGATACGCCCACATATGAGTATTAAAGTCCCGTGACATTAGGAAGGTTGAGAACCACTGTATTAGAGCCTTCAATTCAGCCAAATGCTGTGAGAAAACTTTCCTCATTAGACCCACCTTACTCATGTTCTTCCACCAGTTTTCCATTCATCTTCCCCTTCCTAACTTCTATGTATGAGACTGGCATCACCTTTCTCTCAAGCTTTATAATTATATTCAAATCTTATCACTTTCTTACATCCCTTCTATATTTAAAGACAAAATCTTATCAAATGTATTGTTCAGTGGTAGCAGTCAAAACTAATCCCTATATTCTCATCACGTAAAAATTTCACCCATGTCTTCCCATAAATCCTCCACAAGAAGCCTTCTCAAAAGAGTAAGGGCTTTTCTCAAGGTCTCTTAATATTATATGGGTAGTAATGGACATGAATGTCCATAACCTGCCACATAAAAAGCTCTTCAATTTTTGTAGTCATATATTACATTGCTGATTTTTTTAAACACTAGTTCTTAGGTTTAGCTCATTATTGTGATTGTATAAATGTTTTAGACCCACAACATTATCACTCCATTGAATTCTAGGAAATCCAAGATTTTGAATATTAAAAATAGTTATGTTCCAAAATTTGAAGCCCCAGAACATCAAAGTAAGAATATTGGCATTGAAAAGGTATTTCCCCTAGGGTAAGTAATCAAAATCATTAAATAACTTTCCAGAAGGAATTCAGTCTGTTCACTTCCTCCTGTTCAATCCTGGCTCCAGTTTACTGTCCATCTGTAGGGTTTCTCTAAGGCAGTGGTTTTCAACCTGTGGGTTAGTTCAATTTGTAACAATGCAAATACATCCTGCATATCAGACATTTACATTACGATTCATAACAGCAGCAAAATTACAGTTACAAAGTAGCAATGAAAATAATTTTATGGTGGGGGTCACCACAACATGAGAAACTGTATTAAAAGGGTCGTGGCATTAGGAAGGTTAAGAACCAATGCTCTAAGGTATATGTATTGCTAGATGGCATGGTACTGAGTTAAATACATTAGGGTCCAAGATCAAAGACCTAAGTTCAAATATCACCTTTTACATTTATTATCAACAAGATCTTGAGCCTCCCTGAGCTTCAATTTCTGATTTTATGAAATGAGATGCTTAGTTTAGATGACCTTGGAGGTCTCTTCTATCTTTCTAGACTGACAATTCTTTTATTAGGATGTACAATGAACTAGGACTATAGGTTGTCATGTTTTGGGGTTTTAGGCAATCAACACATCATCATCCATCAACAAAATCATATTATAGAGCACCTCATTATATATAAAGTATCCTCCTTCCATTTAGAATATGCTGGATATCCTCCTCCATGGCAGTGGCAAGACCTCCCTGCCTTTTTCTTTAAGTATTAATATTTCATTTTTTTCAATTAACACATAAAAAATATTTAGT
The DNA here is from genome assembly GCA_028646575.1 of Pseudocheirus occidentalis. Taxonomy (NCBI): domain Eukaryota; kingdom Metazoa; phylum Chordata; class Mammalia; order Diprotodontia; family Pseudocheiridae; genus Pseudocheirus; species Pseudocheirus occidentalis. Next base: position 7,268 of record JAQQSW010000915.1, read on the forward strand.
ATTCTTTAAATACTGCATTCCAAATTCTCTGCCTTCTTCCCTGCCACATCCCTGAGAGAGCCAACAAGTTTATATATGCTATATATGGGCAGTCACACAAAACATACTTCCATATTTAGTCATTTTATGAGGGGAAAAAAGGACCAAAAAAACCCATGAAAAACAAAGTAAAAGGGGCCAGTGGCGCAGTGAATAGAGCACCAGCCCTGGAGTCAGGAGGATGAGCTCAAACCCAGCCTCAGACACTTAACACAAAAAAAACTAGCACTGTGACCTTGGGCAAGCCACTTAACCCAATTGCCCTCCAAAAAGGAAAAAAATTTTAAAAGAAAAACAAAGTAAAAAAGCAATATGTCTCAATCAGCATTAAAACTCCATCAGTTTTTTCTCTGAAGGTAAACAGCATTTTTCATAGATCCTTCATGATAGCTTTGGATCTTTGTATTACTGAGAATAGCCAAGTCATTCGGTTAGACGTCATATAGTATCACTGTTATTGTGCACAATGTTATCTTAGTTCTGCTCATTTCATGTTGCATCAGTTCATTTAAGTCTTGTAAGATTTTTCTAAAAGAATTCTGCTCATCTGTTCTTACAGCAAAATAGTATTTCATTACATTCATATAGCACAATTTGTTCAGTGATTCCCCAAATGATAAACATCAATCTTCACAATTTCCAATTCTTTGCCACCACAAAAAGAGCTGATATAAATATTTTTTTACATATAGGTCCTTTTTGGTTTTTTAAACCATTTTGGGATACAGACCTAGTAGGGCTATTACTGGGTATAATGGTAATGGAATTTGGAGATGCCCCTGAATTGACTTGGCTTTTAGGCTGAGTGATAAGACCCAGAGCTTGTGAATCCCACTTGTGGGATGGAATTGTTGACGTGAAGAGAGGGCTGAACTGGGAGGAGCCATGAATTGAAAGAAAGGCTCAAGCCCAGAAGAAGGACTTTTGGGAGAGCAGTATCCAGAATCGTGGAGCCTGAGTTGCTAAGAGGAAGACTTCTGAGAGCCCATTGGAGTTGCCCAGGACTTTTGAGCACTGCCACCTAGAGCTGCCAAGGACTAAGAAGGTATGGCTGTGATGCCAGTATTTTGTGTCTGTCTGTTTTGATGTTCTTTTTCCGGATTCAACTCATGGTGGACAGTGCTGCTATTGTAGAGGTCCTGGAACCTGGCCATTGGTTCGGAAGCCCTGAAGAAGGATTTTCTTGTAGCATGTTCACAGAAATCCTGGAAGGGGGCCTTGCTGATACTTTCAGGGGTTCTGGGACTGTTCTACAGGCAGAGTATGACTTGATGAGGACACTGGCTATGGCTTTGTTGAGCCTTGTCTCCCCAGGGACCAAGATTGCTGAGAACTTGCCTCAAAGAAGGGCCTTTCCTTGGGTTTTCCATGCTGAGATGTTATCTCGACCTTATTGTGGCTTAAGGGTAGATGGCCTTTTGAGCTCTCCTGCTCCCTTTTGGGAAAGTGCTTGGTGTTAATGGATGGTATTGTAAATTACTTTTGAGTCCAGGAGTGAGAAACCTTTGGCCTTTTTGTGCTCTGTGATTGACCAAATGAATTGTACTTTATAATTGGAAACTGATCTCCATTTGAGAAGAGATTTTGACTGACTAAATGAATGTACTGTGGTGGAGTAGTACCTGGATTGCACTGAGAACTCACTTGCTAAATGAATGAGTTATACTGTATTTTGACTTTCTCTGTTCTGTGAATGTTTGCTGAATAAATGGGGCTTGCTATGCTGGTAATCTGAACCTTGGAAGTCACCTTTGCTTGGCATTACATTATGGCATAGACAATAGGATTACAAAGCATAGTGCCTCTATTTGTTCCAGGATCCATGGCCACTTAGATTGAGATTGTAAGGCCCAGGATCCTGGAGGGATGGAATGTAATGGTAATGGAATTTGGAGATGCCCCTGAATTAACTTGGCTTTTGGGTTGAGTGCACTAAATAAGTAGATTTAGATATAACTGTCATTTCTATTATATTGAGCCTTGATCTTTTCACGAACAATAAAAATTTTCCCAATTGTTTAGATCTGATTTTGTGAAAAATGTTTTGTAATTGTCTTCATATAGTTCCTGGTTTTGTCTTGGCAGATAAACTCCCAAGCATTTTATGTTGTATATGGGTATTCTAAAAGGAATCTTTTTTTTATCTCTTTCTGCAGGATTTTGCTGGTCATATGCAAATATGCTGATGACTTCAGGGGTGGGGTGTTAATATCCTGCAACTCTGATGGAAGTTAATTATTTCAACCAATTTTTTTAGCTGGTTCTCTTAAGTATACTTTCATATCATCTGCAAAGAGTGAGTTGTTTCCTCATTACCTATTCTAATTCCTTTGATTTCTTTCTCTCATTGCTAGAGGTAGCATTTCTAATATGACATTGAGTAAGAGTGGTGATAAAGGGCTCCATCACCTTTGATCTTACTGGGAAGGCTTCTAGATTATGACTATTGCAGATAATGCTTGTTGATGCTTGTATAGATGTATAGTTTGTGTAGATGCTTGTATAGATATTATGTATCGTCTTATGGAAAGTTCCCTTTAGTCCTGTTACATTTTGTCAAGTCTTTTCTGCATCTATGGACATAATCATATGGTTTTTTTTGTTGGTTTTCTTATTGATATGGTCAATTAAATCCCACCTGGTCATAATGTATGAGTTCTGTGACAGACTGTTATTTTTTATTTTAACATTTTTACATTAATATTTATTAGGTAAATTGGTCTATAGTTTTCTTCCTGATTTAGGTATCAGTACCACATTTGTGTCATAAAAGGAATCTGTGGGATTTCCAAATAGTTTATAGTTAATAGCTTCCAAATAGCTGGAATTAAATTTTTTTTAAATGTTTGATAGGCTTCATTTGTGAATCCATCTGGTCCTGGAAATTTTTTCTTTGGAAGCTCACTAATGGCTAATTCAATTTAAGTATTTTATTTCTTCTTTTGTTATTCTGAACAGTTTGGCATGAGGCAGCTAGGGGGCACATTGGTGGCTTGAAATCAAAAAGACTCTTCTTGAATTCAAATCTGGTCTCAGATACTTCCTAGCTGAGTAAGCCTGGCCAAGTCACTTAATCCTATTTGACTTAGTCTCCTCATCTGTAAAATGAACCGCAGAAGGAAATGACAAACCACTCAAGTATCTTTGCCAAGAAAACCGAAAATGGAGTCACAAAGAATCAGATATGACTGAAACCGAACAAAAATTAAACTACTTCACTTAGACTGTTTTTCACTTTCACTGGTATTGAATTCATGCTTTTCATTTTTCATAATGGAAATCTGGTTTTCCTTCCTTTTATAAATATAAAATTAAACCAATGATTTCTTGGTTTTTGTCTTTTTTTTTTAAATAAAAATAAAACTAGCTACTCTATTTGTTAATTAGTACATTGGCTTTTCTTACTTTGAATTTTATTAACCTCTGCTTTGATTTTCAGGATTTCTAATTCGACATTCAATTACGATTTCTTATTTTGTTCTTTTTCTAGCTTTTTTTAGTTGCACAGCTACTTCATTCATCTGCTCTTTCCCTAAGACATGGTCAGTTTTTGTGTAGATGTCATCTACCACTGATAAAAAGATATATCCTTTCTATCCCCACTCAATTTTCTCTACTCACCTCCTTAATTTCTTTCTTGTTTATTTTTTGGTTACATGTATTTGGTCCTAAGAGAAGAAAGTTGTGCTTCCCCCACTATTACAGTTTTGCCATTTCCTCCTAAAAGTTATTTAACTTTTCCTTTTAAAATCTGGATGCTATAAATACTTGTTATATGTTTAGTATTAAAATTACTTCATTATCTATGGTACCTTTTAGCAAGATATAGTTTCCTTGCTAATCTCTTAATTAGATCTGCTTTTGCTTTGCAACTGAAGCGTAATAGTCTGCTCCAGCTCCTTGCCTTTATCTGTTTGTCTCTATTTCAAATGTGTTTCTTGTAAACAACATATTGTAGGAGTATGGTTGTTTTTTTATTGACTGATCTGCTTCCATTTTATGGATAAATCCATCCCATTCACATTCATGATTATTCTTTCTTCCTCCCCTTCTCTCCTTTCACCCAGTTCCTCCTGAAAAAGTTTTTTTTTCAATTCATTTATTTATTTTTAGTTTACAAGATTCAGTTCCACAATCCCCTGAGTTTTCAAATTTTCTCCCCTCCCTTCCCTCCCACTCCCATGGTGGCATGCAATCATGTATAGAATCTGCAAATACTTTCACACTGCACAATGTACAGAAGGTTGTATAGAAGGACTGCAACCAATGGAGTGAACAATGGGGAAAAAAAAAGAAACAAAACCAAACATGTAAAAGAACAATAGCATGTATTGCTTCAGTCTCCATTCAAACTGTGGTCCCTTCTGAAAAGCATTTTGCTTCTGACCACTGACTCCCCTTCCTATTTCCCTGTAGCGTAAGATGGATTTCTAGATCCAAATGACTGTACATTATTCCCTCTTTCAGCCAATTCTGATGAGAGTAACATTCAAGTGTTGCCTGTCACACTCTCATCTTCCCCTCCACTGTAAAAGTTATTTCTCTTTTCTTTTATGGGAGATAATTTATCCTATTCTACCGTATCTCCCTTTCAACTTCTTCCAGTATTCCCATTCTAACCTTGTTGTTTTTGGAAATTATCCCAACATAATTAACTCACACCTGTTTGCCCTCTGTCTATGTATACTGCTAATTGACCTAAGAAAAGTTCTTAGGAGTTACAAATATCATCTTCCCATGTAGGACTGTAAAATGTTTAATCTTATTGAATCCCTTATAATCTCTCTTTCCTGTTTTACCTTTTTGTGTTTGAATCTTCTATTTGAAAATCAAATTTTCTGTTCACTTCTGGTCTTTTGATTAGGAATGCTTGAAAGCCCTCTATTTCATTAAATATCCATTTTCCCTTGAAGAATTATGCTCAGTTTCACCAGATAGGTGATTCTTGACAGTAATCCTTACTCCTTTGCTCTTTGCTCACATTACAAGTCCTCTCATGGTTCCATGTAAAAGCAGCTAAATCTTGTGTTATCCTGACTGTGGCTCCACAATAGTTAAAATATTTTTTTCTGGCTGCTTGCAGCATTTTTTCCTTGACCTGGGAGCTCTGGAACTTGGTCATAATATTCCTGGAAGTTTTCATTTTTGATCTCCTTTAGGAGGTTATCAGTGGTTTCTAATTTATTAATTAATTAAATTTCTAATTTAACCCTCTGATTCTAGAATATCAGTACAGTTTTCCTTAATAATTTCTTTAACTATGAGATGTCTAGGTTCTTTTTTTTTTTTTAAATCATGGTTTTCAGGTAATCTGAAAAATCTCTCCTGGATCTGTCAGTTGTTTTCCCAATGATATTCCACATTTTCTTCAGTTTTTTTCAATTGTTTTATTATTTCTTGCTATCTCGTGGAGTCATTAGTTTCCAGTTGCCCAATTCTGCTTTTTAATTATTATTTTCTTTAGTGAACTTTTATACCTCCCTCTTCTATTTGGCCAATTCTACTTGTTAAGGAGCCATTTACTTTGGTGAATTTTCGTACTGCTTTTTGAAGGAGGGCACTGTCCCAAGCTTCAGGGGTTTTGTGCTGTTGCTTTCAGAGCTAATTCTCAGGGCCTGTAAATTTTCAATTCTTTCAAGGTAATATGATCAAAAGGAGAAGTATGCTTACTACTCTCCTGGATTGTACTATGGTTTGTGAGCAACCACAGGAACTGTTTTCTGCCCTAGAACTGTGACCCCAATCCCTGTATGGGCAATGTAACAAAGTCCTGAAACTGGGGCTAGGAAAGTCACCCCTATAATTTCCTTTTGACCAGTTGCCCAGCACCTTTACCATCTCTGGGCTAAGAGTATAGAAGTCACTGCCACCCCATCCCAAAGTCTATGCTGGCTTTTCAAGGTGTTGCCTGTGGTGGACTGTGTTCTACTCTCATCCACTGACCTTTTCTGTCAATCTTCTAAGTTGTTTCGGGCTAGAAAACTGTTTCAACCCATCCTTCTGTTGGTTTTGCAGCTGTGAATTCATTTTAAGGCATTATTTTGGAGAGGAATTTGGGAGAGCTCAGGTGGGTCTTTGCCTTTATTATGCCACCTTGGCTCCACACTCTGTGGCAAAACATTTTTGAGGAATACACATCTCTATCTCACGCCTTGCCTGAGATTAATAATTGAAGAGACACTCTATTTTCTCTCTACTGTCAGGTATTTCAATGAACCTTAAATGATTTTTACATATGTATACAGATATCTTGCTGGAGGAAAATTTCTGAGACAGCCTTTTGCCCTACCAAATGAAATGCCTTTTTTTAAGGTCACATATCCAATGAGATCTTGGAATCTCTAGATTCTCAGTCAATTCTGTAACCATAAAGTTGCATAGCCTACTGTGAAAATATCATTGCAAAGGTCTACCTGTTCTCATACCTTCATCAAGTGGGCCTTTGATACATGTTTTCCTCATGCTCAAAGACTTTACAGAGAAAGGAAAAACAGGGAGTCAGTGGTTTAAATTTCCTCAGTGGTCTTTTTGGGTTAATAACTGCATCAGATCCTGTCCCCAATAATTACATCTGTCCCCAAGTATCTGCCCTATCCCTCTTATCTTGAAAAGAAAGCTCTCATGTTCTCAAAAGCATAAACTGTATACTCTGTCTAGTCAAGAGGCTCTTCCCATCTTTGTTTGCATTACTGTCATTCTTATTTCATCATGAAGCTCATCGAGGAATGTGAGATTAAAAGTCTAAATGTGGTAGTTTTGCTCTGACTGATGGGAAAGATTTTGAAGACAATATGGACAAAATGTTTAATCCCATTTTTATCCTAAAAGGTTCTCAAAATGACCTCAAGATGTCTCTTGCCAAACTCTCTCTTCCAAGGAAAAACTGATCCATCTTTCACCAAGAATTACCTCAGTTTCCTCATCTGATAAATAATGAGTGTTGAACTCAGTGATCTCTAAGGTTCCTTCCTGTTTTAAATCTATGACCAGTTACTGACCTGTAAGTACTATACATCTTTCACCTATATGTGGCAAGGGCTCTAGCCTCAACTAATAAACCTTCAGATAAAAGGTAATTTAAGAGTTACTACAAGTTAATGGGAGAAATCAAAGACCATCTTCTCCATTCCTCCTCAAGAACCAAAGACGAAGATAATAAACTAAACTCATCACCTATTCCCAAAGCTGTTTTTCCCCCAAGTAACTTAATCAATTCCTGTTAACAGTACTACCATTTTCCTAGGCTCACTCTTAAGTTGCTGTTCAGTAGTGCCCAATTCTTCATGACTCCCATTTGGGGTTTTCTTCAAAAATATACCAGAGTGGTTTGCCATTTCCTAACTCATTTTACAGATGAAGAACCTGAGGTAAACACGATTAAGCAACCTGCCCAATGTTGAGATATTAGGAGACACCCTGTTTTCCAACTAAGGCCCAGCAAGCAGGCTGAGCCTGAGCTTGGCATAACAACAATCCTTTGCGTTCACCCTCTGGATGATCTCAGCCACAGCAAAACTCCAGAACTGGGATTTATGATTTTAACCATTTAGTCCTATTTCCCAAAGGATCCTGGTCTGAGAGCTGGAGCTATAGCAGACTGGCTACAACAGTTCAATCATATCTCCTGACATTCTAACAATTCCTGTGCTTGTAACCACCAGGCTTGTAACCACCAAGTGAACCAAACCAAGTACTGCACTTCTGTTCCTGCCACACTAACTCTGGCTCTGTACGCTGCTGCTGAACAATTACAACACTCAATGACCTTTAGGACATGAGACAATCACAAGGCTCAATGATTCTAATAACTTGGCGTCTGTTCCCACAGACCCAAGAACACCTGTACTGTAGAAATGCCAACCATGGGAACTATTTACTCAAGACAGTGTAGGGTCACATGTTTTCATGTACAAAAAGCCCTGCCCCTGTGATGAGTTCTCCTTTCCAGAGGGACTTCAGTTTGCGAACTTATTTTCCTCACTTTGAAATTAAACCTCTATTTGACTCTTCTATCTCTAGCCTGCTTTGTTCTGCCCCCAATATCCACATGTTGGAGACCAGTTCCAATCCAGTTGACATCAGGGTCACATAGCTACAAAGTGTCTGAGATCAGATTCGAACTCAGGAAGATAAGTCTTCCTGCTTCCAAGCCCAGTGCTCTATTCAATGTGTCACCTGACTGCCCCAGTCTTAAGAATATCTTTTAATTCTCCTACCTTCATTCTAACTGAATTAATCAACTATCATATCTATCACTTCTAGTTCAGTGATCTCTCTTACATATATATGGTACCTCTCTAGCTAGGCTCTCATCTTTTCTTGCACAGACTACTATAATAACCTTCCATTCTTATCAACAGCAACAGTAATAAGTTAACATTTTTATATCACATTAAGGTTGCACTTTACATGTTATCTCATATAACCCTCAAAGGCAAGTACTATTATTATCCCCATTTAACAAATGAGGAAAAAAAGGTCAGACAGGGTAAGTTATTTTGCCCAGATACACAAAGCAATTAAGTGGCTCAGGCAGGATTTGAACTCAAGTCTTCCTAAGTCCATGTCCAGCACTCTCATCCACTATACCAGTGGAATAAAACTCAAAAAGATACAAGGGCTCCTAATCTAAATCATACAAAAGTATCCCAATTGTATACAGACTTTGAAAGCACACATTTAAATTAAGTTCTACCGAATTTTATTTTGTTAAATCTTTCCCAATTACATTTAATCTGGTGGAATGCATGTTTGACACCTCTGTATATACACGCTTCCCCAAATGCGTCTTCATATCAACTGTCCAAATAAGCTCCCAATAGTATGATCACAACATTCTTTAACTCAAAAACCTTTAAGAGGTTTTCTATTGTTAACCAAAGAATAAACTCCTGAAAATGGCCCTCTACTACCAAGACTCTCTACTATCTAATTCCAGTCTGTCTTGTATAGCTTTCTCTTATACAACAAAGTAAATACTTCACATTCTCATTCTGACCTCTTCTTCTGCCATGCCAACAAAGTTTTAATCTGTTTTAAATCAAACTCATATAATCTTCTATTAAACATTCTATGACCTGTCACCCCAGATGAAAAGGTCTTTCCAACTTTATTGTAGCACTTTTAATGGAATAAATTTTAACTTCCTCAAAAGCAGTACCTATGCCTTATCATTGTATCTGACTTCTTTGCACACAGAAGGTATATAACAAATAACTGTTGAATTTAATAAGCAAAAGAAATTATTGTGACAACTTAGGTAAAAATGTAGTTGTCAGAGCTCCCTCACCTGCATTTTAAGATTACTATGTCCTTAACAGACTTGTCAGAGGATATACAAGTAGAATGTGAATTTCCAGTTTTCTAATTTAGTGTTCATTCTACTACACAACACATAATTTAGACAAAGTAGAATGTAAGAGGCAGATTCTGAAAACCAAAGGGAAATAAAAGGTGTACAGTTCTCCCTCTTTTAAAATACACATACACACACACACATGCATGTACACTCATTCTCTCTCAATTTGTATGTTTTCTTTTTTTTTTTCTTTTTGGAGGGCAGTTGGGGGTTAAGTGACTTGCCCAAGGTCACATGGCTAGTTTTTGTGTTAAGTGTCTGAGGCCGGATTTGAACTCAGGTCCTCCTGACTCCAGGGCCAGTGCTCTATTCACTGCACCACCTAGCCGCCCCCATCTTGTATGTTTTCTAAAGCTAGAAATTAATATGGCAACACATAGCATCTTCATTTTAAAACAATTTTTTAAAATGAAATAAATTGAGGGCGTAGCCAAGATGGCAGCATAGAAGCTGCCCCACACAGCCACCTTAAATACCCATAAAATACGACTCTAACATGGGAGAGGACTAGAAGGAGAGGAGACAGGGAGAGACAAAATGGGATTAATCATTCCATAGAGACAAGGCAAGAGATAACTATTACAGTTTTACTTTCAATTACTCTCATTGAATTTGGCTTAGGGAAGAAATGGCATAAACTCTAAACTGGGCATCATGCCACACAAGAGAGTAGGGGGCGTGGAGATGAAAGAGGGGATAACGGAGGGGAGGGCAGGGTCTGGGGGAGGGATGCTGGAAGCACACATTTCAGTAAAGGGACCAGGACACGGTAGAGAACAGAACAAGGGCGGGGAGGGATAGGAAGGAGAGATGGATGAT
>JAQQSW010000916.1:5594-25223 GCA_028646575.1 Pseudocheirus occidentalis
CCATGGTGGCATACAATCATGTATAGGATCTGCAAACTCTTTCACACTGTACAATAGTCTGGTTATATCAGTGTTATAGTCAATGGAGTGAACAATGAGAAAAGAGAAACAAAAACCAAACATAGAAAAGAATGATAGCATGCATTGGTTCAGTCTCCATTTAAACACTGGTCTTTCTGGATCTTTCTCTGAATGTAGACATCTCCTTCCATCCTGAGGCTTGTAATGTTCTCTTTTAACTGTGCATTGCTGAGAGGAGTCCAGTTTTTCAAAGTTGGTTGTCACACATATGATGTATCTGTGACAAATTTTTCCTGTTTCGGCTCTTCTCACTTAGCATCAATTTGTATAGGTCTCTCAGGGTAAATCTGAAGTCCATCTCCTTCCCATTTCTTATCACACAATAATATTCCATCACATTCACGTACCATAACTTGTTCAGCCATTCCCCAATTGGTGGGCATCCCTTAAATTTCCAGTTTTTTGCCCCCACAAAGAGAGCTGCAGTAAATATTTTTGTACATATGGAACCCTTTACCACTTCTATGATCTCTTTGGGATATAACCCCAAAAGTGGTATTACTTGGTAAAGGTATGCAATTATTTATAGCCCTTTGGGCATAATTCCAGGTTGCCCTCCAGAATGGTTGTATCAGTTCACAGCTCCACCAACAATGCATTAGGAGTTCCAATTTTTCCACATCCTCTCCAGCACTTGTCATTTTCCTGTTTTGTCATCTTACCCAAATTGACTGGTGAGATGTGGTACCTCAAAGCTGTTTTGATTTGCATTTTATGAATCAATAGTGATTTAGAGCATTTTTCCATATGCTTAAAGATATCTTTAATTTCTACCTCTGTAAATTGCCTGTTCATATCCTTTGACCACTTATCAATTGGGGAATGACTGGCATTCTTGTCAATTTTATTTAATTCCCCTTTTCAATGATCTTCTGTCCTCTGGTGAGATGGCTGCAAACCTGTCAGGCTGGGCAAGTCTGCTGGCTGGCTGGGACTTTTTCTCAGTCTGCTCTTCTCTGCTCTCTGCTCCACACTGGTACGGCTTCTTTGTGCTCAGCGTTGTTCTTACCCCAACCTGAGCAGGGACTCTCCTGGGCTGGAAGTCTGCCCCACTCAGTCTCACAATGGGTTCTGTCACTCTTGAATTCGTTCAGATTCACTTTTTTGCCTTTAGCAATAGAATGACTCTGGCTGTGGCTAGGGCTTTTCCCAACTACCCTGGGGCCAGGCCATGGTTCCAGGCTTGGCTGGCCTCAGCTCCTGGCCTGTCACAATGGGCCCCTCCTGCTGAACAGCCCTCAGCAAGGTACATGTTTTCTGTATTTTTGTGGATTTTGGAGCCCCAAAGTTTGTTCAGAGTCATATTTTATGTGTATTTAAGGTGGCTGTACAGGAGCTGCTAGACTTTGTTCCTTCTACGCTGACATCTTAGTGGATATATTTTTAAAGATTGACTATATTTCCCTACATCATATCACACACCCCCACTTGTTCAGTTTTCTACTTTGACCCCATCCTTTTTGAACAGTGTGTGCTTCTAAGTACCCTCCCCCCAATCTACCCTCTCTACTATCATCCCCTCTCTTATCTTCTTCCCCTCTACTTTTCCTGTAGGGTAAGATACCCAAATGAGTGTATGTGTTATTCCCTCCTTAAGCCAAGTTCAATGAGAGTAAGGTTGATGCATTCCTTTTTACCATCCTGTTCTTCTCCATTATAACAGTTTTTTCTTTCTTTCTTTCTTTCTCTTTTATATGAGTTAATTCACCCTATTCTGTCTCTATCTCTTCTCATTACACACCTCTCTCACCTCTTAATTTTATTTTTTAAATATCATCCCTTCCTATTCAATTGATCCTGTGCCCTCTGTCTATGTATACCTGTCCACATATATACACACACTCACATATGTATTCATATGCACATATATCCTCCTATCTAGACATATGTATGTATGTATACATCCATGTATGTGAGTATGTATGTGTGTATACACACATTTATATTCATTTCAACTATCTTCATACTGAGAAAAGTTTCATACTTTACAATTATCAATTTTCCATGAAGGATTATAAATAGTTCAACTTTGATAACTTACTTATGATTTTTTTCCCTGTTTACCTTCTCATACTTCTCTTGCTTCTTGTATTCAAATATCAAATTTTCTATCCAATTCTGTTTTTCCCATCAAAAATGCTTAAAAGTCCCCTATTTCATTGAATAACCATATTTTCACCTGAAACATTATACTGTTTTTCTGGATAAATGACTCTTGGTCTTAATATTAGCTCCTTTGACCTCAATATCATATTCCAAGCCCTTTTATCCCTTAATGTTGAATCTGCTAGATATTGTGTTGTCCCAGTTGTTTTTCCACAATATTCAAATTGTTTCTTCGTGGCTGTTTGTAATGTTTTCTCCTTGATCCGAGAACTCTGGAATTTGGAACTTCCTAGTAGTTTTCCTTTTGATATCTTTTTCAAGAAGTGATCAGTGAATTCTTTCAATTTCTATTTTGCCCTCTTGTTCTAAAATATAAGGGCAATTTTCCTTTAGAATTTCTTGAAGGATGATTTCTAAGTTCTTTTATTGATCATGGCTTTCAGGTAGTCTGATAAATTTTTAATTATCTGTCCTGAACCTATTTTCCAGGTCAGTGGTTTCTCCGTTGAGATATTTCACATTGCCTTCTGGGCAATTCTGGGCACACACCCTAGGATGTCCACCCAAGACAACAATCCACATTTAAGCAGGTCAAATAAAGTGCAATCAACTTATGAATGGTCACCTGCTCATCCTACAATCTGCAGGCCAGAATCTCTGAAGCATCCACATGGAGGTAGCTGCTCAGCCACAGTGCCTCCACAGCTTCTTTACTTCTCACCCCAGGAACAGTTGTTGGATCATGCTCTCAGTCCCCCTGTTCCCACAAAGTCCACACTGACCTTTTACTGTGTCTTTGGCATTTATGGGCTTAGTTCCCAGCACACTGTGATAGACCTTTCTTGTAGGCCTGCTGGGCTGACTTCAGTGGGATATTTGTTTCTCTCTGTCACTTTGTGGGTTCTGTAGCTCTAAAATTTGTTTAGAGTCATATTTTATAGTTACTTGAGGTGGTTATGGTGGGATCTCACAGAGTTTTCCTGCTTCTAAGCTCCCATTTTGGCTCTGCCCCCAATGTAGGACAAATTATATTGTAGATGACATAATTATAATAAGGTGAAATTAACTTTATGAGTTTTAGTTCAATATTTTTCATTTTAACACATTTCTATTTAGTGGCAACTATATTCAAGGTTCTATGTTTAGTACTGGGGTTGCAAAGATAGATAACAATTAGATAGAACTCTTCACATGGAATAGACAGCCTTAGGATGTATTGTGTTCCTCCTTATGAGAGGTCTTCAAGAAAATTCTTGTTGACCACTTACCTAGTATAACATAGAAAGAGTATTTTTACTGCAATTATTTAGGGTGAATAGCAATTGACTTCTTCCAACTTCAATTTTTTTTCAACTATGTCAGGCTATGAGTGAGGAAAGGTTTCATGGAGGGGAAAAAATTATGTACTTAAACAAATGAAGATGGTGGCATCTGTTCTAGAAATGAAAATGGCTTGCCCACAGTTCATCAGCATTTTAATGAGTAATTATATATTCCAGGACTATAAGTATGAGAGAAAGTTACTTGTGTCTAAAAAAGATTATTATAAAGGATATTCGTTTGTGTTTTCTACTTGTAACTATCTCAGATCAAAAGAAACATTTTTTCTATGCCATTATGTTTTTATTGATGTCTAAATTTCCCCTACTGTCTTCTTTGAATTACACTTATGGAGACTTCAGATAAAATAAATGTGATGTTTTCTTTTATGTGTATTGATAGGTTGCAGCACTGTTCCTATGCTCATTCTTATTTGATTTGTATTAGTTCAGTTTTCCTGAAAGAGGTATTTGATTATGAGAGCTATTGATTTTAAAGACACTTCCTCCTTCCTATAAATGTCTTCATGCTATTGCCTAAGTGAGCATCATGGTATCATAATGATTTAGCAGAATAAAATCTTTTCTGCTCATTGCATTCCTGTAATCCCTACTAATAACAGTGTAGCTTGACTGCTAACTGTTTCTTTCAGGGGGGAGATTGAGTCATCATAAACCTGTAGAAGAACACATATTGCAGGCCTATTTAGAATAGATATACTGTCTTCAAACTGGGACATCACAGAAGAGAAAGAAAAGAGATTTTCTTCTCACTGCCCCCAGCAAATTTGTTTCCATGGTTTCTTGAAGCTGAAGGAACAATTCAGTTCAAGATGTTTGATTCTTCCCTTGCTTCCAGGCATGTGCACTGTTGAACTACAGAGTATATGAGAGCCCTAAGGCCCCTTCCACCTTCAGCCTCTATGCAGTTAGTCAGTAGGCTTGTTATTCACTCTCTTGTTTTTTTCTACCATGTTGATCTTCACAGAAAAGTGCCAAAAGAGCCCACCACTTAACTCTAAAAGAATTAGTTATGAGTTCACATAAATAATGGGGGGGGCAGCAACCCATTGCAATTATGTAGCGAACCCACCCCTTCATACAGGGATGATAGCTGTTTCATTCATTCAATTCTCAAAATAAATTCAGAGAGGATAAGTTGCATTTGATGACTATTTAATGCCTTCCAAGTACCTAGCACTCTGCAAAGTGATCTGTCACTAATTTTGTGCAAGTCTCTTTCTCTATATTTCATTTTATTTATCTGAAATATACCCTGCTTCTCTTAAAGGATTGTTCTAAGGAAATAACATAAACTTACAGTTCTTTGAAGTCATAAATATCTGAACAAGTTCAACTTGTAAGAGAAGACACTTTCTCTTATAGAATCAGAATTCTCCCTTGAGAGTGTGGGGAAATGCTACTTTTAAACCATTCAACATTTTAAAACGTTATGCTAAAGACATGTATTTGAAACAGATAAATTCAGGCATAGTTTGATGAATAGTAATCAAAGTTTTCTAGCACAAAAGGGATCTGTAAATATTCTAGCTCTAGTATTTAACCCTGGTGAAATCTGATTTTCTCAATCAGTCAGTCAGTTAACAAGTATTTAATAACACTTGCATTGTACCAGACACTGTCTTAAGATCTGGGAACATAAATGCAAGTGAAAAGGCAGTTCTTGTACCCAAATAGCTTATGTTTTAATGTGGGAATACACCACTTGAAAAGAAACTGAGAAGCTGTAGAGAAACAAAAGGGACTCAACATAGGATGTTATCTAAAATTCAGAGTGTAGTATGGAGAAGAATGAAACTGAGCAAACTCCTTAAATGAATCTTCTGAGAAGCTTTCTAATTGGAGTACCTTTCCAGTCAGTGGGCAAGGCTGTCAGACATGAATATTTGGGAAGAACAAAAAGCTTCTTGGAGACATACTAGGCATTATAAGAGCCTCTTACTTTTTTTAGTATTTAATTCAGCAACCTAAGGGACAAGGATATGCTAAAGGTAGCTTTGGTTCCTGAGAGCCAATTTGCTAAATTTTCAGTGTATTTATAACTTAGAAATTGAAAAAGCATATAGACCAGAGGGTGATTTATTGATTTGTTGATTGTCTGACTTAAGGAAATTGTGAAGAAAATGTTAGCCATACAAATTAAACTTTAAAATACATCACGTTTCAGAGAGCCAAATTTTTATAAATTACTAGCACATTATGGGAACTTTAGACAATTCAATTCCATTGTTTCAACATAAAAAAATTGGGGAACTCATTTCTTTTCCTCCCAAACCCTTTTTTTCTGTCTGGATGAAAAAAATATTTTATTTGTTAAGAAAGCTTCAGCAGTTGAGATGGATAGGTGAATGGGCAGTATTAATTTTCTTTCCTTTTCCCATGATATTTCTTTAATCTACTTGTCATTAGAATTAGTTTATGCTGAAGAATTAAAATTGAATTATATTTCTTGACTTTTTTTCCTCAACCAACTCCTTATATAATCTTCTGTCAGTGCTTAAAAAGTATCTTTTACTTTCAAATGTTCTCTTTCTACAGATCTTTGAAAGTAACACATAATTTTAGTTTACCCTTTTGAATTGGTTCAAACTAAAGAATTACAGGTAGTCATATCAATTTAAAAAGTAGCTTGTATCAGATTATACATTTATTTATGAGCCAGATTTTTCCCTCCGTTCTCCTTTTTTCCCTTTTCTATATAGGATGCATTTGTTATCTTAAAATAGCAAATATTCCTGTCATCTAATTGATCATATTTTAATTATCTGAATTAAATGTCGATTTTAAAAGTAATTTGCAAATAGAGCACTGACCCTGGAGTCAGGAGGACCTGAGTTCAAATCCAGCCTCAGATACTTATAAACCTGTGTTGTGGTAAGAATCCAATGAGATAATATTTCTAAAATGCTTAGGATAGTATCTGGTACAAAGTAGGTACTTAATAAATGTTTGGTCCCTTTACCCTTTTTGTAAAGAATTCCTTAGAATTCTGTATAAGAAAGTCGTTGCTAGATGGCATTACCCAGGAAGTAAAAAAAAAATCTGTAGCAAAAAACATATAGATTGAAGAACCTATTTATTAGGAAGGAAAGGGTCATGGAAGATAACCTTCCTAGTCATATGTGACTTAGGAACACCTGGGTTGGAATCTTACCCCCAGATCCTTATTGATTTGTGATGCTGAGCAAGGCAATTACTTTTTCTCCACCTTAGATTCTTCATCTCTAAAATGGGAATAATAACACCCTACATAGAAATGAATTTTAAATACAATTTAGTTAGCTAAGTGGAACAGTGCAGAAAGAGCTAGACCTAGAGTCAGAAGACCTGAATTCAAATATGCACTTAGTAGCTCTGTAACCCTAGGTAATTGCGTAACCTCTGTGTGTCTCAATTTTCTCAAGTGTAAAAGGGGGTTAATTACAGCATCTCCCTTCAGGGTCAAATGAAAATATTTGTAAAGCGCTTAGTTCAATTTCTTGGCAAAGAGAACATAATAAATGCCTTTTAGAAGGCAGCTAGATGTCTCAGTGGATAGAGCACTGGGCCTAGAGTCAGGAAGACCTGAATTCAAATACAGCCTTGATAAATATTAGCTGATCGACACTGGATGAGTCACTTATCCTCTGTTTGCCTTAATCTTCTGGAGAAGGAAATTGCACATTACTCCAATATATTTGCCAATAAAACTCCACGGGCATTATTGATGTGCTATTGTCCCTGGGGTAACGAAAAGTCAGACACAACTGAATCACTGAACAACAACAATAAATACTTGTTTCCTCTATCCTAACACTCAGGTTTATAGGGAAAATTAAATATAATGTATATGAAAATACTTTACAAAATTCAAGCACTTTATCAGTATTAGGGAGTAGTAGAAGTAGCAGGAGTGGTGGTGGTGGTGGTGGTGGTGGTGGTGGTGGTGGTGGTAGTAGTAGTAGTAGTAGTAGTAGTAGTAGTAGGCATCTTCATTTCAGTTTTTCCTTTGTCTCTGAGATGCCAGACTTTTATTGAAGTAGTATCACTATCCAGACACGACCTTGTTCCCGTGACTGATAAGGTAAGACTTTTTAATTTGCTGCAAATAACTTAGGTCTGCCTGGGAGATTCCTGATTTCCCAAAAATCTCCAAGTGAATAACTTGACAATGCAGGCATAAATATGCAACACCTGCAGAGGTTACATAAGGGGGAAATAATTGGCCTACTCTGCTTCTAGAATGAGCTTGAAACCTTCAATTATGTAGGTTTGGAAGGAAGGCTGTTGTTTTAGGCTGTGTAACAAGAGAATCTGATATAAAAACAGTCTGTTGATTTTGCTGGTTTTTTCACCCATTTTGTGTAAATTCTCCATTTCCTGTCCTATCATGTGATATCATTTAATTAATATTAAAACATGGTGCTTTGAAGGGATAAGGAAAGGGAAGAGAAAGAGAGGAAAGAAAAGAAAGAAACAGTATTTATTTTCTACGATGTACTAAACACTGTTTAAAATTCTTTGGGGTCTAGAGGGTGTTCAAGTACTACCACCTTTTCAGGGCTGCTCTTTCAACTTTGGTATATACCTAGCACTCAACTCTCACCTGTAGCTCCAAGAAACTATAGCATGCATAGTGGCCACACTCTCGTAAAGTCATCTGGGAAGATGGACTAAACCAGGTTGAGGGTAACCAACATACCTCAAATCTTCAGTGAGATAGGGGATCCTAACCCAATCATGTGAAGACTTTCCTGCTTAAATGGGCAGGTAGGAAAAATTTGTTCCAATGGTCCTGAAGGAGGATGAGGCAGGCTCTGTGGAGTATTGAGAGCTTGAACAGACATCAAATACACTAAGAGCATATACTACATGCCAGCCATTGCCAGTTGTCTTGACTTGTGTCTTCTCACTGGACTTTGATGACTCTGGAAGTGAGGCTGATGACTTTGTGCAACTCTGCCTCATTGAAATCCAATTCATGCATAAAGACCTTAACCCATGATATCATTGGTCCTCTTCAAAAAGTAAAGGACAAACAAGCTAAATAAGTCTCAGATTTTAAATATTGGAAGTAGTGGGGAGTCTCATCTTCATTTGATACCAACTGCTCTGTTTGATTCAGACTCCATGATCACTACTATAGCACTATTCTATACACCATATACTCCAGCTTGTCACCAGGAAATTCATAATCACGTAGATTGCCAGTTTTGATATACATGTATCACCACTGCTCTTAGTTGCTTCTGATCCCGTAATTGAGAGAGCAAAATCACCTGCACCAGTTGATCTGCTTTGTTTTGACTCCATCATGATGCCTTCCATCCTCTTCCCCAGACCCTATGCCAGGTTCTCTCCAATGTGTTCCTCTTTTCAGCCCCATTTTGTGTACTGTCTTTCCTCATTAGGGTATAAGCTCTGTGAGAACAGACACGGTCTTTCCTTCACTTATTTGTATCCTGTGAGCTTAGCATGGTGCCTGACACATAGTAGTGCTTAATAAAAGTTTTTCTTATTGTGTCAGACTAATATGAAGAAACTATGTAAAAATTAGTTTTAAACAAATTTCAAGCCTTGAAGTATTTTGCTTCATTATTTCAAGGATCTCTGATTTTGTTAATGACCTCATTCCTTCCTCTACCCATCCAGATTACCTTTCCCTTTATACTTCATTATATAGTATTCAAAAGTTATAATGAAAAAAAAATCAATTGGAGGACAATTCTCTCTGATTATGAGCCTCTGTAGCCTCTCTAGATTGATCATAAGAGAAGATAGAGATGGTCTACTTCTGGGTATATTTATAAAGCCTACATGACTTAGTATATAAAGAATAAATGGGAGACTAATTCATGGGGTGAAGTTGGAAAGCAGTGGTATACAATTATTTTACTTTAGTTTTTGCATTCCCAGTGTTTTGAACAGGATAGGCACTTACTAAATGAATGTTGATTGATTGATGTTCCTATGGTACATTGAAAGTCCTGTCCTTTCCCATATAGATTACAGAAGACGGAATCCTGGGGAGAGCTGATCTGGCATTCTGAAAGTCATGTCCTAGAGAAATTAAAAACAGCCCAGACTGGTAGAAGGGAACTCCTCCTCTAGCCAGATTGGGTGTACCATGGAGAAAATATGTAGTTACCCAATTTAAATTATGGCTTTGAATTGCAGCCTTTGAGAACCTAATTTTACTCCTAATCCATGATGTTTGGCAGAAAACTTTTACATAGAATTTATATATTTTATGTAATTTTGTGTTTTATAATGTTTATCCAATTTTATTTCTGTAGTACATTTTAAATAATTTTAAAATAATTTACTATAGTAAAGTTTTGCTATAGTTTAAATAATTAAACTATACATACTTTAATTGATTAAAATCAACACCTATTTAATCACACTGGTTAAGGACACTTTTTTTAACTATCAAAAACTATTGTCAGAGAAGAGGGAAATAATATTGTCAATAAATAAATAATTTGAAGATTAAAAAAAGGAAAGAAGTATGACATAATGGAAGGAAAAATAACAACTTTGTCCTGGATATATGAAGGTCTTGATTCTGCTCCCACTTCTTCTTCATTCTACTTATATGTTCAGAGGGAATTGATTAAACTTCTATAGCATCAACTTTCCTTAACTCTAAAATGAAGGAATGAATACATGCAAGAAATAAATTAGCAAGCTCTTACTATGTGCTAGATACTGTGCTAATTTGAGGGGGGCAATAAATGGAAAAAAAAGTAAGATAATCCTTGCATTCAAGGAATTTAATTTCTAATAGAAGACTTCTAATTTGGAAAAATGATGTCCAGGATATATTTTATTTTGTTCAGGGGACTCATGAGAATGGTGAGTTTATCCAAAGGAAAATCAATCAGTGGATATGCCATACAATCATAATTTAAGACCTGTTTGATGGCCCCAAGCAGGAGGAAGAAAACAGAGGGTGTGTGTTTGGGGGGAAAAGGTTCAGTAGGTCATATGACAAGATAGACCAGGTGAACAGTCATCTGTTTGGATGAAATAAAGCATGGGTTGGGAGTCACCTAACATAAAGAACTAAGTAAGTTTGGACTGATTCATCCCCATGGTGGGGGTTCATTTGTTGAGTGGATTAATTTCATAAGTGTATTATATGGATTCTAGAGATCTGGTGTGAAAGACACTGATACAGATCAAGGGAAGTAGGACCCCAGAGTCAGGGCCAGGTAGATGTTGGAACATCTAGAAATTCTATAAATTAAAACATAGGAGGCCATGATATGGAATTCTAAAATTCGATATTTTTCTTCTGGTCTTATTTACATGAGAAAATTTCTCTGTGGGGAAAATAGTATTTCTTTATTAGCTACATTAAATTCTACAACATAATCAGTTTTAACAAATCACTGCCACTCAACTCAATATGTGTGAATATAAGTTACTACAAAATATCCTTAATTTCAATTTTCATCATTTTGATATATTTATTTTTATATTATATATTTAATGCATATAGCATATATTAATTACAAAATATTTAATTTTTATTATTTATATTTAATTTTGCTTTTTGAAACTGGTTATCTATGGGATCATAAAATAATGTTTAAATTCCTTCAACTTCAATCATGTAAAATGGTGAAGGCAAAACATCATACATGCTTCTCAGGGTAGTTGCAAAGAAGGGATTTTGTAAATCATAAAGATTCCATGTGGATTCAATATAATGTTATTGTTAGATTGAAACATTATTCCTTACTAGCTCCAATTTGTACTGCTTAAATTATTTTCATCTATTCATTTCAAAGGAATTAAAATAATCTGAGGGTATTAATATGCATTTTTAATTTATATTGGTAAATACTTTCATTATAGTATTATTAATGTTGCAACATGATTAAAATTATGCAGAGTAAGTCAAACAAAGAAATTGGTTTTATATATTTAGCAATTTAACCAAGTCAAGTGTATTTTTGGACATCAAAATATCTAATAAAACACCCTAAAACATGTTTTCAGGCAGAAAAAATGTGTTAAAAGCTATTTAAAAACAAAAGTAAACTTTCAATTCAACTAGAGTAACTAGATTTAGTCTCAAAGCAATAGAATTTGTGGCAATTAGATTCCAGACAAATCAATAAGCTGTCTTATAAAAGCCACACTATTACCAGTTATCTTTGCTTTAAGATCAAGGACATCATATTTTTTAAAGAATCTTCCGATTCAAAAACAACTAGGGCAGAATGCTTCAAAGTCTGACACTGCTTTAGTATCTTGTTTTATGCATGTACATCTTCATTTATCATGAATTGGGGTGTGCACATAAAAAAAAGAATAGGACTGTATCTCTCTAAATTTTTCTGTGGATTGACAATAGAGATAAAAATATCCTTTAAACATTCTTGAACTATGTTTTTGGGTTGTTTTTCATGAGTGTTCTTTAGTGACTATCCTTAGATCAGGATTTGATTAAGAAATGGTCAGTGTATTTGCACTTGTAGAAAATCACTCAGGAATCATAAGTGTAAAGTTTGCAGATATAGATGAAGGGATACCTTAACAAGAAACATGACTTTCATATTGATTATTATCCTTTCATTGCTTTCCATTGAAAATGCTTGCAAATTCCATTGGGAATGGAAGAATATAAGAGCAAGAGTAAACGTATTTCATTTTTCATTTTGTACCATGTGGACTAATAAGTATTATTGCACCACACGCTCACATGCATGTACAAACACACACATATAGTATACACACACATGCACACCATTTTGATCCACTTATTTTGTAAATGAAGAACCAAATAAGTACAGATTTTAAGAATTAAAAGGGGGTAGAGCCAAGACAGCAGAGCAAGCATTCTTTCTAACCTCTTTCAAAAAAACCCTGTATAAAATCTTTAGAACCCACCTCACTAATTTATGGATGGAAAAAAACAACAAAAAAGTAGAAGTAATTTTTCCAACCCAGGGAAATTTAGGAAGATTAAAAAAATGCTCTGTGGACGATGGAGTTAGGGCTAGCCAGGAATACAATGCAGCAGAAACCGCACTGTTTATGGGACACAGAGGACATGAGAGAATCCAGTACCTAGAGATGGTAAAGGAACTGAACACATGGTTGGTAAGTGTATGTAAGGGATTTCATTGCTAGCACTGGGACCAAAATCAGGCATTGTTTAGCACCTCTTTCTCTCATTGTCCACTTCCTGTTATTAATTCCAGGACAGAGAATATTTGCAGTCATGAGGAAACGAGGACCCTCCCCGGGTAAAGAACAGAACTCAGATGAGTTGAGCACTTGTCAGATCTCTTCTTGGATGATACCACTTTGAAACCACCAAAATTTTACAAGTCCCTAGCCTAATCTATGAAAACAGTAGAAGGATATAAGAAACTGAAACTCAAATCAGTAATCCTCTACAGAGGTGAACTCAATTAGACTATCTGCAACATAAAGTCCAAAATCAATAGTTAGGCTGGGAAAATAAGCAAACAAGAAAAATAGGAACTTGACCATGAATAGTTATTATGGTAACAGAGTTTCTCAAGACACAAATTTATAAACTAATGACTTCAAAATACCTATAACCACAGCCTCAAAAAATACAGGTTTAGCATAAGCCAACAAAAATTCCTAAAAGAACTAAAGAAAAAGTTTTTAAAAGAGCAAAAATTATTATTTTTTTATCTGAGAAGGGTAGATGAAAAATGGGGAAAGAAAGGTGAGTTATGCAAGCAAAGTATGAAAAGAAAATTAAGGTAGATAAAGAGACATATAAAATAGTGAAGAAAATGACTTTATAAAACTTAGAAATGTTCAAGTGGAAGTAATGACTCCGTGAGAGGTCAAGAAGCAATAAAACAAAATGGTAACTCTAAAAAATAGAAGAAAATGTGAAATGTCTTGTAAGCAAAAAAACTGACCTCAAAAAAGAGTTCAAAGAGAGAAATTTGAAAATTGTTCGATTACCCAAAAGCCATAATGGAAAACAAAAGAACGTAGACATCACATTTAAAGAAATTATAACATAAAATTTTCCAGATACCTTAGAACCAGAGGGTAAAATATATTTTGAAAGAATCTACTGATCATTTCCTAAAAGAAATCCCAAAGTGTCAACTCTTAGAAATATTTTGGCAAAAAAGAAAACAACAACAAACAGACCACTCAGGTCAAAAATAAAATACTTCAGGGCAGCTAGTGGTGCAGTGAATAGAGCACTCTTCCTGGAGTGAGGAGGACCTGAATCCAAATCAGACACTTGACATATTTAGCATCTATGTGACCTTTGGGAAGTTACTTAAACCCAACAGCTTTGCCTTTCCCCCTCCAACAAAAAAAGAGAAAAGAAAATACTTCAAGCACATGTAAAGAAATAATTTAGATATGATGGAGATACAGTCAAGATGACATGGTTTGCTGCAGCTATCACAATAATAGAGCAGAGGATTTAGAATATGACATTCTAGAAAACAAAGAAACTAAGATTATATCTGAGAATAATTCTACCCAACAAAATTGAGTATAATCCCACACAGAAAAAAATGCATATATCATGAAGTAGAGGATTTTCAAGCATTCCAGATGAAAAGACCAGAGCTCAATAGCAAATTTACATTCTGACTCAGCTCTCAAAAGAAGTACAGAAAGGTAAAAATGAGTGAGAAAAATAACTTAATAATGTTAAGTCATTTACATTTCTATATGGTAAAATGCTATATGTAATCCCTAAAAAAATTAAAATTTTTTAAATGTGCTTCATTTTGCATTCTGAGTATATTAGTTTCCTCTCCAGACATGTATAGTATTTTTCATCATGAGTCCTGTGGACTTTTTGTTGATAATTTTATTGATCAGACTTACTAAGTCTTTCATAGTTCCTTATCTTTAATATATATGTGTTAATTTGTAATTTTTTTCTCCTTGTTCTGTTCATTTCACTTGACATCTTTCAGTCTCCCCCTTTGAATATTGATAATGTGGGAGTATTTTGTTTGACTTCATATCTACAACTGGTATCATATTTCTTATCATCACAATAAGTGGGAGATTCTCTGATTTAGAGCCCACTATCACTGAAGGTAGACAATTTTACTTCGGAATCTAATTATTTAGGATTTTTTTCTCTGAATCAAGCCAGTATTATCTTTCCAGGAAGTCATCGCTCTTTCTGTTCCCTGGGGCTAAACAGAAGAAATTAAATCCTTTTGTCATGTGATAGACATAAATATATTTGAAGACAGTTATGATATCCTAGCTAAATGGGCTTTTTTCTGTTTTAAAGTGTTTTTATATGTTTAATTTTATTTTTCTTATTTATTTAATAATCATCCGTATATACAAATTTCTCAGTGAATAGAAGGAGTTTTATATATAAAACTATCAACTTCTGTTATAGAAAGATTTTTCATCCCAAAGATGTTAAATGAGTAAACAAATGAGAAAAAAAAAACCTAGGTATGACAGTACAGCACTCTGTTGAATTTGGTTCAGTATTATAATCAAATATGACACATCTAAAGTCATTCAACAGGAAACAAAAGGAAATTTACTTGGTCACAACATACAAAGGATATTAAACAAAGATCATAGAGACCTTAGTGTTTATCATTATTATCCTCCTTAGAATTATATGAAAATGTGTCTGATCAGTAGAGCATGGCTTCATTATTCAAGAAGCTTGGGGACATCTGCAAAGACTGAAGTTTCTTAACACAAATGAAAATGAACTTTTTATCCTCTTACATAAATAGGAAGCCATTTTAACATAGAGCCAAAAGTAACCAGGCTGCTTTGTCAAAGGAGATACAGCTTAAACCTTAACTCTATGTGGCAGTCAAGTCTCAAGGCCAACTTTGTCACCTTTCAGATGAAAAAAAATATTACAAACTAACCTTATTATTTGGCAGAGGGAGAGAAAAACTTTGCAATCATGTTATCTTAAAAGTTTATATCAAATTTAAGAAGGTAGCAACAAAATTGCCCAGCTTATTCATGATTTATTTTATTGATACTCTTCTTTTTGAATCAATACATCACCTCTGTATCCTCCCACATTCCACAATCACCTAATAGAAATCAACATATTGTTACCTTCTTTCTATAATTCTCTGTTTAATGGGTGAATTTATCCCATTAACTGTTGTAATTATAAATGCTTGGTATATTTTTACCTGTATCATATACTATTACAGTGTTTCTCATTTACCACTCCCCATCTTTACATAGAAAAAAGTGAAGAAAACGTATGGTATAAATGCTCATAATCTGTAGTTGGAATGTATGGATAATACAATATTCTTTCTTTCTCCATATAGCCCAACTGCAGATGACCAGGCTTTAATTTTTTTAGTCCCTAAATAATAGCCTCTCTAAATAATCAGTTCACTTATCATGCCTCTATTTTAAAGATTGTTTTGACTGTGATTATTCCCTTTACAACTCTTCCTATATAGGAGTATGGTTTATGAAATATCTGTTAAGGTTTAGGAGGTGCTGAGACCTAGAAATAGTGATATGTGGGTCCTTCCCAAATGAATTTAACCCAAGCCTTCTTTCTGCCAAAGACAAAGTTTATTAGAACACTGATAGATGGTAGGTCTGATTCTAAAAATCTGTCATATTGGCCAGACTCTTAAGGAACCTGAGGAGCTTAAGGAAGGCAAGATGGACCTTATATACAGAAAGACTCTGGGAAGGATTTAGGAGTGACCATCAGGGTAACTGGGAAGCAAAAGAGAAGGACCAGGAATTCCAGAGACCTGGACTATATGGCCAAGGGAGAATGATGTCTAGACAGGATCAACAATGGGAAGTAGTTGTGGTTGGTATGGAGGTAACAGACAATGAAGGGCTGAGCTAGGTTGGGGTAACAGAGAACTGGGTGACAGGACATTGGCTATCATGAAAGGCCAGTTGACTGTGATAGATTTATGCCTCAGGTGAATGCCAGCAACTTGACCAAGTAGGAAAGTTCAAGGAGAGTTTACGGGGAAGTTCAAGAGAAGGTTTCCAAGGGCCATAAACAAATGGGACCCAAATTCTTTTGGGATAAGCAGAAAAAGTCTAGGCTTGAACACAACGCCTCTCACATCCATGATCACAACCTCTCCACATATTTTTATTTTAAATAACCCCAATTATGAGAAATCATGTTTTCTTCTTCCTCTTTTATTTCCTATAATATTCATTTTTTTACTCTCTTAAGAAGAACATTATTTTGTCCTTAAGATTTGCACAAAAGATATGAGCTGTTTCCTGGGATAGCCTAGAACATATGCTCATTCTGTCTTTTTATTCCTTCCCCAGTCACTTAGCAAAGATTTTTGGGTTCCAGGTCTACTAGACATCATGTTCAAAGAGACATTCTTTACTGGTTTCAGATCCCACTTCCGTTTCCATCTTTGGTGGGATTAAAGAACTCATTGGTATTTCTATTTAGTTCTCAGGAATCTTTCTTTCATGTAATTCTTCATCATTAGTAAGTTTTTCTTCAAGTTTAACTTAGGTGTGATAAACCCAGTTGACTAACAACTGACTGAAGTTGCCAGGATCTCCATTCTGAAGCAGATGAATTGCCTGGGGCTGATCAGATATTGTCATTTCTAGCCTCTTATTCTACTGTAAATCTCCCAAACTCTCTGCTCCAGAGAGTCCCAAGATTTCTTTATGGACTTTTGCTTCTTATGCAAAATAATTTACCTTCTGAAACTGTGAGATATTGAACCTCTCCCACCAGAAGATTTGTCCTTCCCTATTCCTAACCTCTTTCATGTGAAGTGTGGCTATTGCCTCTGCCTTAGTACCCTATATAAACCCTATTCACATACCCAGTCCCTTCTTTGGGTATCCCAGGACTTGTGTGGTTTCCAGAGGTGCTGTTCACTTGACCCAATAAAAATCTCAATTTTGCTGCTTTGGATGTTTTCATTTAAATTCATTTAAATTTCAATTAAAATGACATCTGGAGTGTGACATCTTCATTTTTTGTTGGTAACTTTGATTCTTCAGTTTAAATACCACTGCTTCCATTACGCAATTCTCTTAAACCATGTTTTTACATTCATTCATGGTGATCTCCTTCTTGATAAGCTTCAATTTCTCTTTCTTTTTTGAAGCAGAGAACCAAAAAACTGAAACCATAATCATAAATTGGCCATAGTAGAAAAAAGTATACATAACTATAACAACATTAATTCCGCAGTATGTACTTCATTTTATGAAACCAAGGATGTCTTGTTTGTATTTTTGGCTTTCAGGTCACACTCTTGAAAAATATTTAAACTTCCAATATACTAAATTCTGAAGATCTTTTAAAAAAATGTCTAGCCATGTGTCCCCCATCTTATATGTGAGATTGATTATTGGAGGTTAATTACATAAATATATCTTGACACATATGTTTGGTCTACACTCAAGATGCCACTGGAATGGATTTAAGGGGGGGGAGCCAAGATGGCAGCATAGCAGCAGCAAGGTTCCACAGCCCCCACACAACCACCCTAAACACCCATAAAATATGACCCCAGACAAAGACTAGGACTCTCAGACTCACCAAAATACAGAAAACTCATCTCTTGCAGAAGGCAGCTCGGTAGCAGGGGCTCATCGCAGCAGGATGCAAGCCGAGGCCAGCCAAGCCTGAAACTGAAACTGCAGCCAGGCTCAGGGTGGTAGGAAGGAGCCAACCCGAGCTACAGCCAGTCTACAAGAGAGAATATGTACAGCCTCCAACAACTCCACATCTACCAAGGTGTGAAAAATAGGGATTAGAGAAAGGCAGCTAAGCAGCAGGGGCTCACCCAGGCAGGCCGGGAGCTGAGGCCAGCCCAGCCTGAAACCAAAAAGCAGGCAGACTCCAGGGTGGCCACGCTGCAGCCAGTCTACAAGAGAGAAGATCTACTTCACCTCCAGCAAATCCAAATCTACCAACCCATGAAAAACAGGGATTGGAGAGAGGGGCAGGCCGGCAGGCCGGGAGCCAAGACCAGCCCAGCCCAAAACCAAAATGTGGCCAGTCCAGGCCCCAGGGAAGTCAGGAGAAGCTGTGCTTCCTAAGCCCCAGCTTGAGTCTACTTCATAGAAGATCTAATGCACCTGAAGGGATCTTCATATCCAGCAAACCAGGA
This sequence comes from Pseudocheirus occidentalis, assembly GCA_028646575.1. NCBI lineage: Eukaryota > Metazoa > Chordata > Mammalia > Diprotodontia > Pseudocheiridae > Pseudocheirus > Pseudocheirus occidentalis. The sequence goes on from JAQQSW010000916.1 coordinate 24,226, forward strand.
TTAGAGATGGTCAGCGAAAGTGGAGCTTTGAAAATTAATTTGGGGGAGGAAAAGCAGTTTGGCCAGTCTGCCCCCAAGGCAAGGAAGCAGTAGGGGAAGGGCAGGAACTGCTGTAACCAAAGGCTACCCCACTGGGCTGCTTCAGAGGCCCTGGCCTGTGGACTCTGCACTGGGGCTGAATCAATTGATCAGAGCAAAGTGCTCTTGCGTTGAGCGGCCTGGATCCGGATCATGGTCTAGGATGGTGGTCCTGGGGTGTGCTTTCAGCAAGCCAAAGCTGGGGGGCGGGGCTGAAACACCCACCTAATAATTCTGGCACCTGTGAAAACCCCAGCAATTTGGAACAGAGCTTTCCCCCCTGGAAGCAGAGTTTCACAGAGCTAAAAAAAAAAAACAAAACAACCAATTAATTGACTGGCCAGCATGAGGAAAAGGAAGTAAAATAAAAACAGCAATGAAACTCTATGATCCTTTTTTTGTGGACAAAAAGGCTCAAAGCATGGAATGGGAGGAAGAAAACACAGTCAGAACTCCCACACCAAATGCTTCCAAGACACTAGAAGAATTCCTAGCAACTATACATGAACTGAAAAAAGACTTTGAAAAACAAATAAGGGAAGTGGAGGAAAAATTGGGAAGATGAATAAGAATGATGCAAGAAAATCATGAAAAGAGAGTCAACAACCTGACTGAAGAAAACAACACTTTAAAAAATAGATTAACTCAAATGGCAAAAGAAGCCCAGAAAGCCAATGAGGAGAAGAATGCCTTAAAAAGTAGAATTTCCCACACGGAAAAAGAATCTCAAAAGCATTCTGAAGAGAATAATTCCTTCAGAATTAGAGTGGAGCAAGTAGAAGCTAATGACTTTATGAGAAACCAAGATACTCTTAAACAGTTATAAAGATGTGAAAAAATAGAAAGCAGTGTGAAATATCTCCTTGAAAAAAAAACCACTGACCTGGAAAATAGATTCAGGAGTGACAATTTGAAAATTA